>JBAMBQ010002950.1:0-26288 GCA_037044495.1 Stegana nigrithorax | reverse complement strand
TTTCTATCGTTTTTGAACCATATTTGCTTTTGTCAGTTCATACTCATAACTATGCAGAGTATACGTTTGATTTGTTGTTGTAATTTGATTTTGTGCAACAAACCATAGCGGTGCATAGTATAAACAACGCAGATTTGCGAGTATTGTTGACATAACCAAAGTGTGCCCCATATTCTATTCGATAGTATTTTTGTTTCTATCCTAGCCGAAATTGTTTTCCGTTTTATCTCAATATTTTTTTGTTTTTTTAATGTATTTCGTGTTTTTCTAGTCTCATTGCTTTTATTAATTTTTGTAGTGTTTTCTTTTTGGTGAGTCGGTACTTGCTCAGCACTTGTTTTTCAATTTCGATTTGTTATTGTTGTTGCTGTAGCAAACGATCGATCACTATCGGAATTATTTGGCAGCGTTTGAGTTGCGTGCTGATGCGCATTTGATACAATATGAATTTGAATTTGTTATCGTTATTGTTTTAGCATTTGGATTTACGTTTGTCAGAGAGCAAAAATATTCGCGTTAATTGAAAATTTATTGAGACAAATTGTATTTTATTTACGCATTATTGCGTTTGCATTTGCGTTGTCGTTGTCGTTGTCGATGCCGTTGTCGATGTCGTTTTCTGCTATGCGCATCGCAATGAATCCGCAGAGAGGTATGGAATGAAATTGAATGGAATTGAATTATGTTTTGATTTGGACATTATCGAAAAATATTTCGCGCTGTTATTTAATTAATTTCGGAAGCGCAAATGGCGTCGTCTGCATGCAGTGAATTTGCTTTGGTTTGGCTTCGGTGTTGGTTTGGTTTGGTTTTCGTTAAGTCCCCAGCTGAGTATAGCCAAAGAATGCGCTCGCTTAATGATGCTTTAATGGCGCCACAACAGAACACAAGCGGAAATAAATAAAACAAAACAAAAAGAAAAAAAAAAAAAAAACACAAAAGAAGATTTTCGTAATAAATCATTTATGAAAAATATTTAATAACTCGCATATTAACCGCAAAAAACACCCGGCTCAATTTTCGTTTAATTAATCGAAACAGATTTATGCACATTTGAGCATTTTTCTGTGTTTATATTTTTTAGTGTTTTTTTTTTTTGTAATTTTAACGCCAACAACTGCAAAATGCTTTAAAATTAAAATGATGTATAAAAGTAAAAAATAAATAAAAGCAGAAAAAAAAGAATTGCAAAATGCTGTAAATATGCAGCAGAGCGCATCGGAAATGGAGATAAATCAATCTGTGCTGCAAAATCACTACCGATGAGCTTAAACTCTGCATGCACTGAAAAATTGACTGTGCTTAAAATGCAATAAGTTAAATGGTAATAAAAAATTAGGGTGGAGAAATTTTTTTACTTAAACTTTTTTTTTTTTTTTTTGATTTGACTTATTTTGGTTTATGTAAGAGTCAAAGCCAAATCTTGCAAGAAGTATAATTTGGTAGAAAAAAGAATAAGTCCATGTTCGATAGATGGAAGAGTAGAATAATCTGCAGTATCCGCATTTAAAATAAAAAGCTTAAAATTTGAGTTAATGCAAACCTCACTTAATTAAGGTGTTGAAGCCTTTTCATGACATTCATGCCCAATGTGCTTTTGTAAATTATTTTTTTAAGTGTAAACACATGCATATTTAAGATTTTTCCTGTTCACTGCTTGTTAAGCAAATGGTACACAGATATATAAATTATTTAATTACTCACTTAAATACGTTAAGTGACGAAAGTATTTTAACACATTTGGCTTTTTTTATGCTATGTGTTCTTTTTGAAATCAACGAATAGATATAATTTATTAAATTCTTTTATTGACGTTTTAAATATTTTTTGCTGGAGCTTTTAACGCTGCTGGTGTTTGATTAAATCCTTTCGCATTTTTGACTGTCATTTATTTATTTATGTGCGCCACTATGCAGCTTTTGTTTCGCATATTCGCAGTCAATATTTGACAGTGACATTTACTCAACTACACACCCGCTCACTCTTTCAGTCAGTCACCCAGTCATTCGCTTATTCACTCAGTCACTCATTCAGGCAATTGCTCATTCACGCAGGCAGTCACTGGTGCTCGCGATGCTAAGCTAGCCTAAATAATGTAGCAGCTGATTTTGGCTTGCTTTGTTTTATGCTGTTTCAGCTATTGTCATTTTTGTTGTCATTGTTGTTATTGTTTTCGTTGGTGTTGTTGCTGCTTGGCTTGTTATTGTTGCTGTCAATAAAGTGTCAATAATTTATAAAATAAACAATTGGCAAATGAAAAATGTAAACATGCACGTTTTGTGTTGTTTTTTATTACTGTTCCTGCAATGGCTGCTCTGAAACTGCTGCCATTGCAGGTTTCAGTTCCGGATCCTCTTTCAGTCAAGTTCTGCTTCGTTTGTTTTCTTCTTTGCATGCTGAAACAGTTGTCATACGTATACGTAATATTAAATGTTGTGCGTGGTAACTGGTTTATGGGTTTGTGCAACGTTGTAATCACAAAGTATCAACGCGCATAGCGTATGTAAATATTTGCATACTACTTTTTGTCTCGGATTGCTCACCCTTTTCCAAACGCGCTCTGTCTCTCTTTCTCTGTCTCTCTCACTCTCTTATGAATTATCATTTACTTGTACACACATCGATAAAGCAATGTTTATTTAAAAGTTATTAAAAACACAAAAAAAAAAAAAAAAAAAAAATGCACTTGCAAATTACAATTACAAAATAAAAATAAGGAAGGAAATCGAGAAAAAGTGCAAAATAGAGTAATATTTTTTGTAATTTATGTTCATTAGTATTGAAGCTCATCATAATCCGATTCTGACGTGACGTGGCGGTTAAGCTCGTTATAGATTTGGCTGTTGTTGTTGTTTATAAATTATGTTTTGCGCCAACACGTTGTTTTAATAATTAATTTGTATATACTTATCAAGATTAAACAAATGTGCGCTTCGTAATGCAAATATTGATATTTTCAAATTGATAAACTGCACACGATGCAAACAGAAAACTAACAAAGACAAAGACTTATTAGCATATATAATTATGTATATGTATACATGCATACAATATAAAGATGTCAATACGTGTAATTATTTATTGTAATAGATATGTTTGATTGTCTGTTGTAGAAGCGTGTATCTACGCTGCTTTGATGGATCAGGTATAGCGATTATTGATTAGCAGATTTTTTTTTTTGCCAAACATGCATATACATAATTTTTAAAGTTATTGCTTTTGAAGCTTTGTCTGTATATAATCGTCACGTAAGTGTAAACTAAGTTTAACCCAATTCCAAACAACATTAAGTTTGTTTTAAGAGTTAATCAAATGCATTTAAGTGCCGGCACAGCATTTAAGAGATTTATAGTTATCATACTTAAAGCTAACAGGATATCTGACTATTGAGGCAATAAGCTACGGAATTGTTCACAGGAAATCGATGGCTGTGCGTGATTTGTAACCAAATGTGCAAGAAACACACAACCGCATGCAAATCATTTGCCAAATACAGCTGAGACATTAATTGACACTGCATGGTGCGTATTTTATAAAGCGTTTCAAGTCGTTACTTATTACTTTTATTGTACAGTCGTCGTCACAATGACAATCTGCTGACAATAGGTTTGAGGAAAAGTTTCAGTAATAACTAGAATGTCCCAAACACTTGATCAGAAGATCAACCTACATAACACAAATGATTTTTAGAGAGGGAGAGATAGCATAGCCTTGGCTGTTTGGAGTCGAAGTAAAGTCTGCCATGCAGTTTTAAACTAATTAATTGAATATTAATTTTGTCGAGAATTAACTGAAAAGCTGCTCAAAAGGACAAAATTTGCTTTAACTTTACGAATTGAAAAACAAAATGAAAAAAATTCTTTGCAACTTAAATAAATGTATTGATTCTCTCACACTTTCTGACTGCTGCTCATTTGGCTGATTTGGTTTATTTGCAAAATAAAAGAATTATTTTCATCCTACAGCTGAGAAATGCATTAAAAATGGATCAGCAATGCGTAATTACGCTTTATTAAAGGAATTCTTAAGGGAGATGCCTGGAAGTTCAATGAGAAGAGAAGATGACTCTCAATCAAGGAAGGAAAGAGAAAATGGCCAATAAGCGAGGAACGAGTATGAGCAAGGGGGAAAGAGACACAATTAAAGTCAAAGTGTCAACAAGAAATTCAAAGTGCAAAATGAATGGCAACAATAACAACAACAATAACAATTAAAAGAAAGCCAAAACAAAAAAAGCCAAACAAAAATGTAAAACAACAACTAAATTTAAAAAAGCAAAAAGGAGAAGCAAAAGCATGAGAGCAGCAATTGGTGACAGCAGTCGAAATGAATTGTAAGAAGGAGTTCTTCGAAAGCCAGCGAGTGTGCATTTTGTCTTTTGTAATTAAACTTTTGCACGAAATAAACAAAAAAGCAAAAGAAAAGAAAGCCGTAGTCTCAACAGTAGCATAAACAGAAGCAGAAGGGGCAGAAGACAAATGAAAAAAAAAAGGCGAAAAAATCAGCAAACGTCTGAGTGAGCAGCGTACAGTGAATAGCGGAAGCAAATAAAATTCCTTTTAGCGCAAAAACTTGCGCCGACAAAAGGACGACAAACGACAATGACAACAGTAACACCAACAACATGACAACAACAATTACAAAAACAACAACAACAAACACATGACAACAAAAGTAATAAGACAAGCAAGTGAGCGAGCAAGCAAAACAGGCAAACCCGCACCCTGTCAGGCAGTCAGAGTGTCAGCCGAGCAGCGGCGCGGGCAGTGACGGAGGCCGGTGCGGTGTGTTTGCGCCTTCGCGTATGCAACGCATTGTTGCAGCTCAAGTGGCACTCGAGCAAGTGCTACAACAGCTGCCAGAATAATGCAAAAGAGAATAAGGCTACAAGGCAAGTGTCAGCCACGGCCCGACAACGCTTGACTGCACCTGCAGCCGCCCAACTATCCGCCTACGTGTGCCAACGTCAACGCAGTGCAGAAATTCCTAAGGTTGGTGAGCTCCTTAATCTGAACGCCTTAGAATATGCAAAGCGTGTTGCAACGTTGACGCTGTTGTAGGTATGCGACTTATTCGTTTGCAGGATGCGCCCCGACACACAATGCAACACATTTTGTTGCTTTAGCATTTTCATTTTGTTGTTTTCTTTCTTTTTACTTTTTTTTTCAATACGGTTCAGCGACTCGAAACAAAGTGCAACTGCTGCGATGATGAAAATGCTGCTAGTCGCGAATGCGAAGAAAAAGAGCAAAAGCCAGCCAGCCAAGAGCCAAGCCAGCGAAGACAGCGAAGAAAAAAATAATAATCAAGTAGAAACAAAGGCACGAAGATTTAGAAAACTTCACACAATGCAGAAAGATTGCGTCATTCCTTGGTGCCGCGGCTGCCTGGAGCCTTGGCGACTTGGCGACTTGGTTGCTTCTTTACTGTATTGAAGTCGGAAGGAGTTGCTGTGCAATATGCACATTTACCACAGAGGTGCGATAAAAAATTGCCAACTGAAGGCACTGCTAGGATAATTGAAAGCACGAAAGGAGGCACAATTCGCACTGCCGCGAGTTATGCAACGAAGTGCGAGTGTCATTGTCGACGTCACCCTCGATGCTTTGCAGGGCAAGGCGGCAATGAGAAATTTTCATTTTTGAAAAAGGCGCAACACCTGAACACCTGCTGCTACATTGGCGGCTCTTGTTGTGGTTGTTGTTGTTACTGTTGTTGTATTGTGTTGCATTGTATTGTGTGAAGCCTGTTGCAATGGCAGCCAAATGCGCCACGTCTGCAATGTGACACCGGGCAATGCTGGCTGCGTTGGCAACCTTCTGAGTTGTAGCTAAACTTTGCTTTGACTTGTCGCGTCTGAGGTATATTAAAATTGTCGCCTGCGGCCCAGTTGGCGAACAATGGCTGACAACTTTGTGTGCCGTGTATTAGCGCGCCTTGATTAAGCAACCGAACGACATGGAAGCATGGATGCTTGGCGATATGGCTGCCAGGCACCATGGTATGTCTGCCAGAGGAAGTGTTCACACTTTAAATAATTATTAAAAATGTTCATAAAACAGTAAAGAAAACAAAGAGAGAGACAAAAAAAAAAAAAAAACAACAAAGCGAACGTTGCAAGTAAATGGCGGCACTTCTTATATTAAAACTGCAAAGCACGCACAAGAAATATTTTGCCACAAAAAAATGAAGAGAAAATAAAAAAAGAAACATATCAAAATAAAATGCAAGCTTGAAGTCAACGCGACCAACTTAGCGCAGTCGCCACTCTAATGAGCAGCAGAGTAAAACATAAAGGAATAAATAAAGTTGCCCACTTGCTGCACGCCGCCAGAGCATCCACAGCAAGCAGCCGCATAAAAATGCAAAGCAGACAGCCACGACAGCACAAAGTAGAGTAAAATGAAAAATTCATAAAGGATAATGAGCAACAGCGCAGCGCATGTCAGTTGCCTGTCTCACACCATGTCAGAGCACATCATTCTCGTGCTGGCCAACAGTAAATGCAACGTTGCGCTTGGCATTGCACGCGTGCCTCCCGACAATAAAATACCGGAAAAGCTGCCACTTTAACAACCGAATGCGTATGCAAAACATCCAAAGTTGCTCTTCGAGAGGGCCAGCAAATGACTGCAGCTGGCAACTGGTAGCTGGATGCTGGACACGCACTGCATGAGCAAACATCAGCCAACAGCCAACAAGGCAACGTGTGCGGAGTTGCTCATTAAAATCGGGTGATGTGCTTTTGCATGTGAACACTATTGCATAGATGCCACAATAAGGCAACATAAGATAATAGGAAACAACGGCCAAATGAAATGAAAACTAAGAACCATAGCCGAATCTAAGCACGTGACAGTGATGGTGTTCTGTGTTTGGCACAAATGTTGATTGAATGCTCATCATTGCTGCTGAGACGTATAAGATGCAGTGAAAATCATTGAAAAGCGCAAATGAACCGACAAAGTGAAAGCAGAACAAAGAGCGACCGTGCACTATAATGTACCGTGGCATAATTGTAGCATAACATTTCCAGGATACGTGTACGCTCAAGGTAAGCAAGAGATAAAGCCAATCTCTGTATAGCTTAACAACTCGGAAACGCAACTTAGCTGCCCGTAGTTACATCAAATGCAACTTGTATTGGGAGTATTTGCAACATTTTCTTTTTGCATTTAAAATCTTTTAAACAACAACAAGCAACGTTTTCCATATACTGCGCAATTAGAGGCAAGCTGTGGCAGTTAGGTATGCACAACTGTCAAATGTCCTGCGTAAGCTGCTATGCATTTGTTGCGTTTTTCGTTCGTATTAAGCTAATTAGCTAAATAATTGCACATTTTTCTACAAACATAAGACATAACCTAGCAACTTTTGCAGACTTATGTCCAGTCACAGTTTTTTATAACAACTAACTAACAGTTTTTTATAATAACAACTATAAATAAAATTGCTGTTGACCATTATCGTGCCTGGCTGTGGAATAGACACTAGGTTTGGATTCGCAAAAAAAGAACTCTTCACAGTTTCAGCAGAAAGTTATTAATGCTATAGCAACGCATGCTGGACAGATAAATAGACTTATATGACGCGCTCATATGTAAATGATGGCTCCCTTGCATTCCTTGAGTAATTACGCAGCCAATTAGTGTGGAAGTGTAAATTCCCTCTATGCAAAACTGTATGCTATTCAGAGATTTGTTTAATTGGTTAAATCCTGTGCCTTTGGCAAAGTGGCTGGCTCTGTTCATTATCTCTTTGTATATAAAAAAAAAAATTTACTTGAGTTACCCTGCGATGTTGTTTTAGGGTTTGCAGACAACAACCGAATACGCCTTTCATTAATTTATACATGTAAAAGCTTGCAGAATTTCAGACATGCGATGTTAGGCAAATGCATTTAGGAGTTGAGAATGCATGTTGATGAGCTTCCAATATGGCTGGAAAATGCATTTGTAGCAATTCTAATTTATCTCCGACACCAAGGTGACGCCATCAGAGAATGTTCAGCTTTCCTGACGACAATAACTGCCTCTTTGTGAAATATCCTTACTGCATGCCAAGTGTGAATTTTTCAAACACTTAGTACTCCATACTGTTAAAGTTATCCTAAAAATGTTATAAGTTCTACCGTCTGAGACTTGTCCTTTATTGCTGGGCGACAGCAATTCATAGAGTGAAAGTAAGCAAAAAGAAAGCACTATAGGCGTCTACACTGTATTGTCCTCGGCAGCAGTTAACCATACGAATCTCAAATTCTGTTAAATTGCTGGTGCAATAAAACTGTGGATGTTTTCTGAAGTAAAGCAACTATGAGTAAACTTTGAAATTTTTTTTTAAAAGAAAAAAAAAATATAGAAAATCTCATATATACTATATACTATGAAGCACGAAGATGCGGCGTATACGTAATATTGCATATGCGTAGCTGCCTTTCGAACCAAGCACAAATGCAGCAGTCAAATGCAGCAGAACTTGTCATGTGAGATCAACGAGAACGCAAGCCTCTGGGGCTAGAACACTCACAGACATAAAAGAAGCAACCAATAGACACTTGACAGACATAAAAAAAAGAAAGATAGCAACAACAAAACAGCATACGAGTAAAACACAACACAAACAGAAAACACAAAAAACAGAACAAAGACAAAAACAAACTGAAAAACTAAAGCAAAGAAGACTGGCTGCCATCGCTGCTAATGGCACGATGCACATAGCCAAGACGGAGCATGGGGCAGGGCATTGTTGCTCTAGTTTTTTGCATTGCTTTACTTTTGCTCCGCTTTGCTTTCGGTTGCTTCTGCAGCAATTTGATGATTTTTGCTCGTTGAGTGACTTCTAGCCCTAAGCAAAGTGGACTCACTTCACATGCCTGCCTGCCAGAGCCTGCTTACTCGGCGTACACAGTTGACTTGAGTGTTTTCAATTACCGCAGAAAATATGTAAAGCCCATAAGAAGAAAAACCGCCATCCGCGATTCGCCCTTTTTGTCAGCCTGTTAAAAAAACTGACTGC
This sequence comes from Stegana nigrithorax, assembly GCA_037044495.1. Taxonomy (NCBI): domain Eukaryota; kingdom Metazoa; phylum Arthropoda; class Insecta; order Diptera; family Drosophilidae; genus Stegana; species Stegana nigrithorax. The sequence continues at coordinate 17,273 of JBAMBQ010002950.1, read as the reverse complement.
AACCGTTTTGTTTTAAAGAGTTTTGCGCTGCAAAGCGATTTAATATGCTATAGTCACAGTTACTGCTGTTTCACTGTATCAAGATTTGCCGGGAAACATGCGCATTTGGCTAAATTGTTTGTTTATTTATTCAATACTGTGTTTTACTTTGGTGCACAGCTTGACGTCTTCATGTAAGCAGTGTTTGCTTTTTAGATATTGAATCTTGTATGCCACAAGCGGCTAATTGGTTTTCCAATCCCCTACCAATATTATTATTATTATTGCTTCTGCTGTCGTTGCCATTGCTCTGTCTGCGGCTACGGCTTTGGCTGGCGACAGCATTGCTATTATTTGGCTTAGCTTGACAGTGCGTTGGTGAGCACGTGTGCATGTGTGTGGGTGGACACGTGTAAGTGTTCCCAGCACAGCTGTAACAATAATCGAGCTGTCAGAATTTCCATCATTACTTGCCCAAGACGAGCGACTGACTTGGCCCGCAGCAGCAGCACTGCGGCAACAATAACAGGCAACATTCGGTAATAAATGATTTAACACCTTCGGGGCAATCACGAGGAGCTAAAACAAAGGCAGCGCTGCGTTCGAAGATAAGCAGCCGAGAAACGCACGAACTGCAGATAGACGTATCAATCAGCAGCGCACAGGCAGTTGACAAGGCGTCATAGGCATTGGAGGGCGCAAGAGCATAGGCAACATGATAAGCTTTGCGTCATCTGAACGTAGACGCAAGGATGCTAGGACACGAATGACTGTATGCGAAGAGTGCCTTGCTGATGCAAGTGGACGCCAAAAGGCAGCAGCGCTGCATTATTTATTTGATTTTATTATGCTGCAAAGTATGCTACCATTTATTATTGTTATTGTTGTTGTTTTTTTCTTGTTTTGTTGGTTTTAACAAATCGCATACATATCAGCACAAACTTACACAATCAGCACAAAACTCTCGCAATTATACTTGAAAATTGCTTAAGCCAACAGAATTTTATTAATGCGTGGCACATCCTTGCACAGGCAAATTAATATCAGCACACCAAGGCACACTGAGGTATACTGAGGTTACAATACACAAGTGCACAGTGTGCTAAGACTGCAAATTATTTAAGCACAATAAAAACATTTGCCATCGATATGTGCAGACTGCCAGAAAAAAAAAAAAGAAAACCAGGCACATTGCCTTAGCCAGCTTATTAAGCAAAGTTATGTCGTCTTAAACAAATCCTTGTACACCCATCGATATGTGTGGCAATGAATAATGCGTGTGTAAGACAACGCAGTTACAGGAAGCCCCAGCACAAAAAAGAGATACGAAAAAAGGAAGAAAAAAAAAAACCCATCAACAACAATAAAAAACTGGTATATTTAATTCCCCTGACAGTGGCAGGTGTGTGGGTATCTCATTGCCAAACTGCCACACACTCACACAGCCACAGTACTGCCGCCTGCTGTGCCGTACCGTGACGTGTCGTGTCGTGCCGTGCCGTGCCGTTACTGCTGCTGCTGGTGCTGCTGCTGCTGAACACTGGCACTGTTTGTGCGTACACTGATTGACTTCCGTTTCCGCTATTCAACGCTTTAATCGATTTTACACCCAAAGGACATTTGGTGTGTGTCTGTGGTTGCCTGCTTGCTTGCTTCCTTGGTTCCTTGCTTGCTTGCTTACTTTCTTTTCGTTTCGACAATCCCTGCACAGTCATTGCTTGAACATTTCAATGTCTCATATCACTTATTTTTATTTCATTTCATGTACTTTGATTTGTTTTCTCAGCATTTTTTCGTCCTTTTTTGCACACATGTCTGCTTTGTTCAGCCAACTCCGCTGGCGTCTGTGTGCGCCTTTGCTCCTTCGCTCCTGGCTTGCAGCCTGTAAGCGCTTGTAAGTGTCTCTGTAATATTTATCTACCCCTCCGCACAGAGTCGTTACTCATTTATCTATAGAATAAAATGCCAGATTCTCGTTTACGTATAAGGATACGTATACGTACTTGTATAATGTACGTAATGCCTGGGTTCATTGCGGTTTGCCAGCCTGCCTGCCTGCCTGCCTGCCATTTCAATTACACATCTGCGTATTTTGTTTGTTCTATGTTACTGCCTAAAGCGTCACGCCCGTCTTGTCGCAGTTTTGCGGCAACGGCTTAACTCAGTTCAGCTCAACTGATATTTGCTTTTCTTCACTACTCACTTACTTATGTATATAACATTTATGTACATATGCACTTGTATACTTATGTGAATGTGTGCTTGCTTATACAAGTACAACGCTACGCTGCAGGTAAGCAAGTAGAGGCAAAGTTTATTTTCTGTGCTACTTTGTGACGTGTGTCTTCATTGTACTTCTCCGCGTGCGCATCGTCGCCGACAGCTTCATCGTCTTTCCTAGTCTTCAATACGGTTTATAAATTTTTCAGCAAACTTTAATATTTTGCAGAAATTTTATGCTTTCAAAATATTATGATGACTGCTATGAAAAGTTTGCGACACACTCTGCCATGCTCAGCAGTGCAGGACATCGCTGCCCTCTTTCACCCCAAAAGCATATGCACTGCGTATGAGTGACGTGTGCATAAATGTTCCTGATAGACGACAAAATCTGCTCGTTTAAACCGATTTTGTTTAGCTGCAGCTTTACGCTTGCTCACTTTGACACTCACTCTTTTCGTATCTCACTCCTTGCTCTCTCTCTGGCTCACTCTGTTGCTCCATCCCTCTGGCTTTCGGCATTATATTGGCAAAATCTTCAGTTGGATTTTTAAGCATGTTTATCTGAGCTGTTTTCTTCAAGTTTAAGTCTGATTTTCTGCTGCAGTGGCTCATGTTTAATTAAAAGATAACAATAAAATGGTATTAGAGTAGCTACTGCTGACAGACAGTCTTTAAACGTGTCTAAGCTTGTTAGTCTGCAAATAATGCAGCTGGCATATGCAGCGTTGCCAGATTTGTTTAGCAGTTCCGTGTCGAGTCGTCAGCGACTTTGCTTGCTTACGCATTTTCTCTATTATTTTTGCATATTTAAGCTGCTCACTTTCAACTTGTATAAATTAAATGGCAGCTTTTTGTTTATTTATACGTCTTTGACAGCATTTCTGCTTCTTATTTAAGATTCATATTTCACCGTAATTTTGCTGTTGTAGCCATAGGAAGTGCACTTTTGTCTTGATTAATTGCTTGCATGGAGTAAAAAATAATTTAGTATATAGAAGAAATGCTGTATTAGATGAACGTAATTAATCCAAGTCATATCGCATCTACACAGCCACATGGAGGCATCAACTGTCAGTATCCCGATCTTAATTAAGCGAGAATACACTTTACTTAGAAAATGATTGTTTCTCTTTTAGAATATAGTTCTTTTAATTTCGTTCGATGAAATCAACATCTTCTTGTGAATATCTTCAGTGCATAATGTAACAATTACTCTTGATCCATCATTCCTCTTGAATTTCTATAGCTTTGAACGTCCTTCATCAGCATTTTGTTAAGCTCCTAAATGGTCAATTTTAGTTAGTTGAGTATTTTGGTTTATTATAAAATCTAGGTGTAAATTTGGCTGCACTATTTTTTGCATTTTGAGTTGGAGCAAGTTTAATTGTATTACTTAACTGACTTTGTAAAGGGATGAGAAATTATATATTAAAACTAATACACTTCCCTGACATTATTTATTCATCCGTGCTTCTTATATATTTAATTTTTGAAGTAATAACTTGGTAACTTTAAAGTTTCCTTAAATTTAGCAAGCAAGCTATTGGCACATATTATTAACTAAAGCGGATAAAATAAACTAAGCTGCATAAAAAGAAAATGCTTTGCGCATTTTAAGTCATTTATTTTCATTTAAGCTAGCAAAGTGCACATGCCAGGAGAGAAGGAGAATTTATGCCATTTTTTACTGGCAATAAAATTGAATTTTTTATAAAGCAACACAGCGATCAGTGGCATAAATAATAATTTCTCGGAATTTGATTTATAAATGCCAAAAATTCGAAAATGGCCACTTAAACGTTTTCCACATGGCGCCAACTGCGAAGTGCCAAGTGGCTGACAGGCTGAGCAACAGGAGAGCGCCGAGGAAGAGAGTATGGCCAACGAAAGAATAGAATCGAATGACAAGCAACGCATGCGAACCAAAAGAAACTTTGCAGTAATTGTTTTATTTATTATCAGCGTTTCTTATTGACTGCGCAAACAAACAAAAGCCAGAGCGGGAGTGCACCGGCACAGACATGGTGTGGGCACGAAGGCAAGGAGACGCCATTGCCATCAATTAATGATGGACAATAAAAGCTTTAAGCGGCAAATGACTTTAGCGCATTTAAGTATTTAAAGTTTATTGAACTGAGATTTGGTAGCAAACCATTGCGGTCGCTTGCATTACTACACCTAGACTCGGTGCTGGCCCTATTCCCACTGCCGCTCCTACTCCCATTTCGACTGGCACTAGCATTCTCTTTGTGTATTGGAATGTCTGCTTGGACATGGCTTCGGTGCGGACTAAATGCAATTAAGTTTGCATGTTAAAATATTTAAATCCTCTTAAATAAATTGTGGTTATTCTCTCAATAGTCAGGCTGGCCTTAAATCGACAACGAGTCGAGTCGAATCGACTCCAAACGAGCCAAGTCGAGCCGAAACGAGTTGAATGTACAGAGTCAATTCGATTTAAGTTGAGCTCATGCTGAGCTGCGCTGTGTGTCTGTGTCGCAGTGCAAAAACTGCGAACCCCACATTCAGCACACAGGCAGAGGCAGAGGCAGAGGCACAACAGATAAACAAAATCGATTCTTGCCAACGTGGGTATGTGGCTGAGGGCGTCACTGGGCCAGTGGCAGGTGCTCAGCCAAGGAGGCGATGTGGCGTTGAGGCGGTTTTGGGCAGGGGGCGGGAACAAAGCGATGGCCAGCCGCAATAATCGCACGCATAAAACTCTCGTTAGGCGCATTAAATTACAAATTCCATTAAAATGATTATTAAAGTAAGTATTTGCTAATTAATTTACTTCCTTCGAGTGTGTCGACTGCAGGCAATTAATAAATCCAAATGTACACTCACCGCAGCACAGCCCACTCCACGACAGACACGCAATCATCGTCGCGCACTCTCACACGCGGCCTCTTTGGCTAAGTACACGCACCGGAACATCGGCGTTGGCGTTTGCGATCCCGTTTGCGATTGCGTTTGTGTGCGCTGCGTCGAGCAGGTTTATGAATAATAAAACAAATAATCTGTCAGTGTACACCGGGCCAGCGTGGCAACGTGGCAGCAGCAGCGGACCACGCAGCTACCCACAATTGTCGGGCATGAAAAATAAAGCGACGTGTATGCCACGAATGGACCTCGTTAGCTGCCACCTACATCCGACTCCGGCACTTATGCGACACTGCGCAGCATGTGAGTGCGGATTTAATGGCAACTCGCGTAGCTGGGTCAGTTTAGCTGAAAGTGTTTGCTGCTAAGCGACCGACCGCATAAGAAGTAAAAGGTGAAGCATTGTCGGCGTATGTTGCTTTTGTGGTTAGTTGTTAGTCGTTAGTCGACACCGTCGTCACCATCGTCACCAGCGACACCAGCGTCGCAGTCGTCGCCTCTAATGGTGGAATCCGATTTAAGCACACACGCATAAGCTTCCTTAGAAGGGCATACAACTATGCGCATTAAGCTAGGCACATGTATTACTCAGGATATCGTTATTTCATAAAAGAAGTTTACTTCTCAATTCGAAATGACTTGATGTTTGATAATTTTGTTGAGCACATGAATGGCGCCAGCAGACCAGATAGGATTGCATATAAAAAAATTCCAGCAGTTTTGCTGTTGGTTCAAATGGGTGAGTTCGTGCTCAACTGTTCAAAATTATTGCGTATTAAAACGTCTGCTGTTAAGTCAAAGTTAAAATTACGTGGACACTTGTGCTGCACTTATTTTAATGGTCATGACTGTGCGTACGTGTTTATAACCGCAAACCAATCCATATAAACTTCAATATGTCCACGTTGTGATAAACACGCAGTTGCGGTTTCAATTTCATTCAGCAAAAGAGGAAAAATAAAAAAACACACACACAAATGTAGTGCAGAAATGGCTTGAACCCAATGGTCAGACCAAATAAAATACGTTTGATAAACAAAAAGAAGAAGGGAGAGAAAAAAAAAAGAAAATCCAAACGGGAAATCAAGTAACAAGCAAAAGTCAGCAATATGAGCGCGTATCTGTGTGTGTGCGGGGGTGCGGGTGTGTGCGCCATGTTCGATGTGCGAGTATACGATTGCGTGTAGGTGTGAGCTGCTTGGTGTATGGTAGACGTTGTTGGCATCGGCATCAACATCAACATCAACATCGGCGATGTCGTGAGGCAAACGTGCGTTTTAATGAAATATTGAATTTTATTGCCTGCGTGCCTGTCAACAACTTGACATAGCTGTGCATGCATGCCGCCGTCGCTGCACGCCCACTACCCCACCCCATAACGACCAAAATACCAACAGGCACAGCGCACAGTCACAGCCACAGAGCTGCCCGGAGCACGCTTTGGCCAAAATTTTGCTGTGGCCACACTGTTGTGTGTTTGCGTATTTATTTGTTGAGGTCAGCTGCTGATTTCCTGCTTAACCTTATGCAGGCCCGCAGCAACAAGCCAAATCAGATTTCCGCCCTTCCAAGAAGAAAGCAAAAAATGAAATAAAATATAAAATGAAAATAAAAAGCAAAATAGATGGAAAAATAAATAAAAACTTCACACGCTCGCTTTGCAAGTTGTCACCCGGTCTACGTTTAAACTTCGTATTGCCTGCACGACTGCCTTAATTTGGGACCTTTTTATGTTGTTGTTATGTATTTGCGTTGCGTTTATTTTGTTTTTATTCATTTTTTTATTTTTTGTGTGTTTTTTTTCTTCTTAGCTGCTGGCACAAGGCGAAATTTGCCTGCGAGCGTCACGCATTTCAACATTTTTATTGTCTCGCTAAACAAAAACACAAACAGCAACAACCACAAAAGGAACAAGACCAACAACATCAACAATGGCAAATGCAAACACACAAAAAATGCATAAATTCCATTTTACATAAAAATTGTAAGAAAACATTGACTCGCTTGGTTTCGACTATAAAAATCTACTTTATGGCCACATGTATATGTAACATTTTGTTTATTACCTTAAATTTTCATAAACTCTGTGCTGTCGCATTGTAAAATAGAGATTATTAAATTATCCTGCCATTAAAGTTGCGCTCTAGGCAGGTGAAGTGATTTCAGTCTTCTTATATTCAGGCAACGAAAAAAGGAGCCGACGTAGGACATATCATCAGCCTAATTGGTGACAACAGATACGTTTAGGCAATTGATTTTCCTACAACATAAAAACCACGACTTTTGCTTTTAAATACACAACATGGTCGCTGTATGTAGGCGGTTAACCAAATTGTTTGCCGTACTCTCAATATGTAATTAATTGTATAAGTATGTGTTGGTGTCTGTACTCATCGCCTGCAGTTGGGCTTTGTCGATTTTTAATTAATTAATTCATACGTATATAGTGGGAAGGTCTTTCACGTTACTGGCTAATTGAAAGCTAATTTGTGAAAAAAGGAAATAAAAGAAACGGTGCCAGTAACGAGAATAATATTTTTCTGTATGCTCTGCCAACGTTCAGCTGTCGAACCGGTTACATCCTGCTGGGCTAATGAGCTAAAAGTTATTTTTAACTGACAATAACTTTGAAACTTGATTCTTAATTACTTAATTACGATTTTATTTATTAAGGCACAGCGGACAGCGCGATATGCCTTTGTCTGCTCTTGTTACAGCCCAGCAGGTCACCCACTCATGGCTTGCGCTCGATTAACCGGATTAAAGGTAAAGCGTATCGCTACTTACAAAGATCTACACGTTTTATATAGTAATAGATTTATGCTTTTAATTTTTCTAAGTTAATGATTAGTATTTCGATTAGCAACGCAAGGCTTCTTAAGTTAATTCCAGGCTCAACTTACAATGAGTATCAGGTTGCAAAGTGAAAATTTATCATATTGAATTACACTTTAAGAAGTGTCGTCCTTATATTCGTTCATCCAACAATATGATGCAGGAACGTCAACTGATTGTAAGACTAAGTACTTAGTTGTTGTACTAATTAATAATGAAATGATCAATCTAAGTACACTCTTGAGCTAAAATTATTTTTTTTTATAAATTGTTCTTGATTTTCTTAAAATGCATTATTGTTGTTGCATTCAATCTGACAGGCACTCTCTCAAAAATGTGAATTATTTGAATATGTGCATTGTAAAATGTTTCCCAATCATCAAAACATCAAACTTTCAATATTTGAAAGTGAACATTGTTCATGCATTGTTATTCGTATGCAACACACAAGCTTGTGAGTTCTTTGAATTTATGTTTCAATGTTTTGTAGATCTTTATGAATTTTGTTCGTTTTCTTTTTATAATTTTGAATGAAAATGGAAAATAAAAGATAGCACAATACTTGCCTGAATATTTGAAAAAATAATTGACGAAGTAAAATGTGAATGTACCGAAAATTTGATGTAAGTTTTTTTTTTTTTTGTTAGATACAGACTTCTTGCAACGAAAGTGAAATAAACCAAAATCCGACTTTTTAAAAAACAATTTATTTTGAATACAAAGCAGAAAATTGAATGGAATTTTAACCTATACGGGAAGTATGAACTATTGTAAATTGTGAACTGTTAATTTTTTTTGATTTCGTGTTTGCGAGATAGTCCTATAGTTTGAAAAACGAGATTTCAAATGAATTATAATTGCTTTAGCGTCTTGCTTGCTGCGTAAACTTGTTCCATTGTACAAATGCCACAGGCTTACATATACGCATTTCATTTAACCCTTTGCGCCTGCTATAAAATTCCTTTAGGTTTTTCTCTTGCTTCTGTTTTTTTTTTTTTAATTTTTTGCTGCTTTGGTTTTCTTTTTGTTTTTTTTTTTTTGGTTTGTTTGTGTTTTTTGTTTATTTTTGGTTTTATTTCCTTTGGCCCCATTTAAACTTATAGCATTTGCATAGCATATAACCCATTTAATGCGCTTCGTTTGCTTCATCGCCTACGCATATTTCCCAGGATGAGCATAAAATAAAATAAATTTTTAAGCAAATAGCATAAAAATAAAAACGTTGCTTTTAATTGTGAGATAAAACTTACCGATAATGAGCAGCTTTATGGTGCGCATGTTGTTTGTTTTCATTTTTTATTATTCTTAATGTTTTATTTTTTGCTGGTTTATTTTTTGTATTTTTGTTTCCGTTTTTCGTTTGTGCAAATGTTACAAATCGCACACTTGTGCGTTGCAATGCACAGTGGTACAAGTGGTTTGCTTTTGTTGCTGTTTCTGTGGTAATGGTCAACCGTTGTTGTTATTGTGTTGCTGTTCTTGTTTGGTTTATGGTTTGTAACGCACTTTATACTCGTTTCATACCCACAATTTCGGTTTGTCCACAATTTTCAATTACATTTTTACAAAAATTAAGCCGATTTATTTTTTCTTGGCTTTCGTTTATTTTTTTTAAGCAATGCAGTCTTTTTTATTGTTTTTGTTCTTGTTGTTATTATTATAGCATATATAATATTAATTCGCAATCATTTAAAAATAGCCATTGTATATTTCTTTAATTTGTCGTAGTGCGTTTTTCATTATTGTTTATTGTTTCAGTTTTTTTCCTCTCTTTTCTGATATTTTTATTTCATTTTACCACATCGACATTTGCTTGATATGTTTGTCATTTTTGTTTTAATTGCTGCTGTCGATGTTGTTGCTTATGTTGTTGAGTGCGATTTCACGTATTTCACACTCTGAATTTGGTTTTAGCATTTGTTTTTTTTTTTTTAATTAATGTGCGCACTTTTTTTTTTAAAATAATATATATTTTTCTTGCATTTGTTTTGTCGTTTTGTCATTTATATTTTTCGTTAATAATGTTTACCCATTTATTATAAGCTGAAGCTTATTTATTCTGTACTGAATTTTTATTTATACTGTACTGTAACGTATCGTATATATATATATATATATATAATAATATATATGTATGTATATATATATGTATATGTGCTATACAAATTGTTGTTAATTTAATTGCGCGCGAATTTTTAATCGTGGCTGAATTTATGCAGAAATTAATTTCGTTTCGATTTTAATTGAATTCCAGCGACACTTGATGTCTGCGATTTATTGTGTTCGTGCCATGATTTATTTTCGTAGCCATTTCACTGGAAAATAAGAACGTGGAAATATGTTAAAAAAAAAACGAACAACAATTGACTCAACAACAATAGTAGGACAAACAAGAAAACACAGAATTTTGCATTAATAAGGCATTACGCATAGGCAGATCCATAAGATCCATAAGCGCTAATTGAAGTTTGCGCAGATGTTGGCAGCAACTAGGCAAGAGGCAGCAACACCCGAATACCCAAACACTCCGAGTATTTCACTTGGACACTGGCACGAATGTGGCTTAAATTTAAATTCAAATTCAAATTTCGCTAGCCCAATTAAGTGCGCCATCTCGCTTAGGCTCTCATAGTTATGCGAATGCGTGTGCTCTATTATAAAATTAACATATTTTGAAAATACTCCAAATAATAATATTCTAATTTCCGCCACAGTCAGTCAGCCGGTTAGTGAGTCAGTCAGTCGGTGAGGCGTTGAGGCGGACTGGCAGGCAGCACGTCAGTCACTAAGGCACTGTGCTCAGAGTCTTTCTGTCTGCCTGTCCGTCTGTCCGGCTGCCTGTCTGCTTGCCTGCTGGTCTGCCTGCTGTTCTGCATGGCTGTAATGGTGTCTCTAATGTCTTATTCATGTTTGCAGTCTTGTAATTTACGCCGTTACACAATCAGCAACACAGCGCAAGTGGGCGTTGACGTGGGCGTTTGAGTTGTTGGGGACAAACACATAATGCCAGGAGACGACGTTTGTAGGTCTAAGCATGCCAGTGCCGTAGCGCTTTGGGACTTGCTGCTTACATGTTATGTCGTGCTGCGTGGCTGTGTGTGTGCTCAGTTATTGCGTGTCTTCGTTGCTATCATGGCCAGTCGTCATTTATAGTTTGTTATAATTAGTGATTGCTTTGCTTTCGCACTCCAAGCAACGCTACTATGTATATAACTATATGCATATGTCTGCACGTCCGCCATTGCCGTCGCCTCCGTTATCGCCATCGCCATCGTCACTGTCTCAGACATTGACGTTTCTGTTGCCGTAGCTGTCTGCAAGCGCGCATTAACCAAAGAAATGTTTTAATTTTCAACTCAAGCAAAATTCATTTAGTTTCACATTCCGCAACTTGTGCAAATAACATATTTAATTGTAATTGATTTGATTTACTAAGTCAGGAATTCGATTAAAACAAAATTAATTCATTTTGGTGTGTCAACTGCAACAGCATGGGATCTCAAGGCATCTTGTTAAATAATTCACACAAATGGATTTAATATGGCATTTACCTTTCCTTTTCTGTAAGCTAGTAACCAAAATAATTGAGATGGCTTAAATTCTATTAAATTATCTCAATGCATCTGGTCGACAGCAGCAGTAGCGACTTGCACTGCCTAAGCAAATTAAACAAAACTAAATCCAAATGAAGTGTCTTTGCCAATGTCGCCACAACTTTATGGTTAAATTCATACTCAAATTAATTGAACCTTTCTTTGTGGAATCCATCTCGCAACTTTCATGTTAAACTCTTAGTCAAATAAAATTAACCTTTTGGTATCAGTCTCGCAATAGGCTGTCACTGATCAAAATTAAATAAAAGAATTTATATTCCATATGATAGGAAACTTCAAAGAAACCTACAGTGCTTTTTGAGCTGAAATTATAAAGTCGATATATATAAAAAAAATTTTGTTAACTTAATCAACGCCAAAAGTAATATTCAAGTAAATCATTTTAAATTGGGCCAAGACTATTTTTATAATACTTAGCTCGATGTAAGCGACACTTTTTTAGAACTATGTGAAATGTGAATACGCAAAAATATTCGTAACTGTTATATCCATTATGGTGACAGGATAAATTATTACGGAAATAATATGTTCATACAAGCTCAAAAATTGTTCCTAGTGTTGCCAACTTGAATTGCTTTTGCGACCTAGTATACAAATGCGTAAAACATTTACATATGAACGACATATGCGGCACGTAGCATCCGCAACGAGATTATTTTACATTTATACATGCCAAAGTGTGAACCTTATTTGTCTATTATTTTTTTAAGTTAATAGCATGTTTATATTTTTTTTTTTTATTGTTAGGGACAATATGGCGCCCTTAGGATGGTTTAGTTTTATGAAAAGCAGTTTAGAGAGACTAATTAATTTAGAGTAAAATATTGTTGGGCATTTGCTGAACATTAAAATAAAGCAGAATAACCATAAGAAATTAGTTAGAAACTTAATAATATTAATAATAATAAAAATAAACGCATTCTGTTATTTAATATTGCATAGGCAGCATAACTCACATTAATGAGCCTAAGATAGAAACGCCTTATTAGATGATCTACGAGTGCTATGCCTGCATTATTTCGATTACAATAAAATTTATTGCCTTTGCTCAGAGCATAAATCATAAGGAAAGACCAATGCAGTACAAAGGCAAGGCGAATTGTTCTGTGTAGGCACAGGCCCGACAGCGGGTCAGTATGGGGGGTATCTCTTTGTCAGCGCTAACAATAAATAAAAGTAAATTAGGCATGGAAAATCAATTTGCTCATATGTGGTTTATTTATAGGCCATTGTTACACAGGCATATATAAGCGCTAATGAACCTAAAGTCCTGCCTAAGTCGCAGCGGTGTGCTGTGCAAGTTTTGCCCTCAGATAATTAAGCAGGTACCTAATAATAAAACGGCGCATAAAAAGCAGGTAATGGTAGCGGCATAAGCATGTCCTTGCTGGCATTTAATACGATTTGGTGATAATAAGTCACAAGTTTTTGTGGCAGGTCACTTTAATTGGAAATTTAATACGCTAATAAGCTGCAGGACAGCAAGCTCCGACAGTACTTACTAAATAATGTTTAATAGGCAATTAAAGTTTTACTGTATTTGCGTTAACTGCGTCCTTTTTTATTTATTTACTTTTACTTTATTTTATTTATTTTTATTATTTTTGTATTTTGGATTGTAGTCCAAGCACTTTGTGTCAACGTTAAAGCATTTAAAATATTTATGCGCTGCTGTGACCAATTCGATTGTTAGAAAGTACTTAAAGAAAGTTCAATAAAAATAAATCTAAGTAAAATGTCAGAAAGTAACCAAAAAATTGAAAGAAAAAAAAAAAACAAGAACTTTTATTAAATGTGTAACCCACAATCAAGTCAAGTAGCAATAAAAGAAATGTTGAGGCAAGTGTGCGGCAAAACAATTCAACAACTTTTTATTATAGAAAGAGAGAGATAGAAAAAAAGATATATAAAAGAAAAATGTAAAACGCAAAGCGAAACAGAAATTTGATTAAAATCAACAATAGCGGAAAGTTTGAAAATTATTATGGCAATGTTATATAGAAGAAAAAATAGAAAGAAAAGTAATAAAAATTAGGGGGGAAAAAATAAAACAAATGCAAAATAGTTGTCGCAAATTTCTGATTTCTGCAACAAGAGAAGCCACAAAAAATTTTTTTTTCCAAACAATTCCATAAAGACTAATTTTCTTAGAAGAGGGACAAGAAGCGCAAGAAAATAATCACGCAGTAGCATAAAAAACTGTCACTTTGGCATAATAAAAAATAATTTATTTGCTTTGCTATATTCTGCTTTGGTTGCTTCTCAAAATTTAATATTTTTTTATTCTTTAAATTTGTTATTTTAGCGCTTTACATATGCAAAAGGATAATGCCAACAGCATGGATAACAAGCGTCGGTCATGTGGCAGTAGACAATACACAAATTCAACGGCAACGGCAACAGCAATGGCAACGACAACGACACCAACAGTCCACTGTTGGCATGACAAACAGAGCAAAACAGAATTACAAAATATAAAAAATTGCAAACGTTTTGGTTAAGCTTAGTAAGAAAGCTGCGCGTGTCAGCGGCAGACAACACTTGGCAGTGATTTCGCTTTGTCTGACGTTTTACGTTTTTTGACAGTTACGTACGTTTGCTATACGAGTATGAGTCAGTCTGGCAATTGTCGCTGATGTTTCTATTGTTGTTGTAAGTGCAGTATTTGCACGTTGGTGGTTTTGAATTTAGCATTGTAGGCGGCATACAACTTGGCATGTCAAGTCAGTGAAAGTGATACTCTGCAAAAATCACTTTCACACCCAAGGTGGCACATTTCTATGCATAAATACATACATATGTTTGTTGACTCACTTGACAATATGCATTTCCGTTTTCGCTTGTGTACGACAGTAGCTTGCAGCGTTTGTTAATTTCTTTTAAATGCTGCACAAGTCACAATAAATATTTGCACATAACATAGCTAAGAATTTCTGAACTTGCCAGCTGGAGCGGAAAACGCAGTGAGCGTGCAACTCTGGGCGCCGGGCATGTGACAGCTTTGGAAGGCAGTCAGCAACAGTTGCACTCGAGCGGCACTTTCGCCTCTGTATGGTTTTTGTTGAGGTCTATTTTTCTTTGCTGTTTATTATACACAGTTGCTGTTGCTATTAATGTTGCTGCGGCTGCTCTTGTTATTGTTATTATAATATTATTATTATTATTGTTGCTGTTATTGTTGTTGTTGTTGGCAGTAGCATTCAAACACGCACAACACAGTAACGTTCACATTGTAACGTAACAGAAGCCGCCGGTGAAGCCTTGCTAAAACACATAATCATTTGCATAATTGAATAATGCTTGTGGTAGGTTCACATTGCGTATACGTAACGTGCTTAATTTACTTTTTATTAACGAACGTAAACATTTACGACTGCACACAAACACACCTACACACAGAGACACACACTGTATGCGTGCTGTTTTTGAATTTTACCGAAAGATGAGTTCACACACTTTAACCGCAAAACTGTATTAGACCGCAGACAAGCAGCGCGCACAAAAGCGCCTTCATCGGCAAACAATAGGCTAACAGCGACAATGGGCTGTCAGCATGTAAGCGAGAAAGTAAGTTAGTAAGTTGCCAACGAACTACACTGTCAGTTAAATAGTCAATCACTGAGACCGTGCGCACACACTACGCATTATTGCGTCGAATTTTCCGCCCGTAGCCGCAGGATTCTTCTTACCAACTAAGCAACATTTGAGTTTTGTTACACTTTAAGAAGCGGTCGAACTGACGACGTCGTCGTCGTCATCGTCGTCGTCGGCGCTGCAACACGAAGTCGGTCGCGAAACGAGTACGCAACGATCTGGCGACTCGGCTGTTGTTGGTTGTCGGTTGTTGCAGAGCAGGCGCATGCGTGTCCATGTTGCGGCAGCATGTTGCTAAGCGCTCGTATGTTGCATACTTTGTGGCGCGCGCAAGTGAATGCAACAAATGTTGTCATAGGTTAGTTTTGGTATGAGCATTAATTGTGCGCAAAGCATTTGCCAGCTGAATATTGGGGTACACTTGCCGCATTTGCATATCACTAAAGCTTGTGTTGCTGCGAGAGCATGTGGCAGAGAAATAGTGTGAGAGCGCGCACCGTATTGTATGTAAATAATTCGCTTCAGTTTTGCGTGGCATAATAATAAGCGTTATATAGTATTTGAATGACTTGTAAAACGTTTTAGTGTGTTGACAAGCTGTAAATGCTATTAAGCACATAAATTCGGCGAAAGTGCCAAGAATACGACGCAAATAAACACATTTCTTTTATTTGTTTGTATAAAAATACTTGTAAATCTAATGAGTATGCCAATTTAGATTTATTCTACAGTTGTTGACGTCAAATTCATACATGCATCAATTATTTTATTTTGCATTGTAGTTAAGCATTACGTTCGCTTAGGTTAGATAAGGTTAGGTTTTGCAATGTGTCCGTTATCAATTCGAGTGACTTGTTCGAAAATTCAAAATAAATACATTTGTTAATATTTGCAATGTTTTTGTTTTGCCAACAATAAAGAGCTTACTCGCTTGGCAACATAAGAGCAACCTTTGTTTCAATTCCACTTTGTTCCACTTTGTTGTTAGCAACATGCCATTTGTGCTCTTCATCTAGAAAAACTTTTGATTCATTATGGGAAAGAGCGCATGATTGAAGTCCATGCTAGCTATTAGATTCGCATTCTCATAGCAACATCTTGCTAAGGAAGCTGTACAGATTGCAAAATGTTTTCATCTCGGCATTTGAGAGGATTTTATTGGCGCACACACGAAGTTTTGGACTTGGGCAGGGTTGTATGTCGGCCATAAATTTAAAATTGAAAATGTAACGGCTAAATATGAACCGTTGCTACAAATTCAAAACGCTATATTGATTACTTACTAATTAACTTGTGCCGCATGCTAAAAAGCGAATACTGAGAAAAATTTTTGATTATAAATGATAGCGCTATAAGATGGTTATTTTAAGAAGTTAATTCTTCATTCAGTTTAACAAAACTGATTATGTTATTAAGTCAACATCTTTTTGAAGCAGGCAGCTTCGCATTAACTTTTTAAGATATTGATACGTACAATTGAAAATTTCTTTAATATTCGGTTTTTATAATAAAAACAAATTTTATAATTACATAAAATAAGAAATTACATTATAAAATATATTTATAGCTGTATTTTTGCTATGATAAGGAAAGACTCTAAAAAGGAGGGGTTCACTATTTTGTTCGATTTTGTTTTGTATAAAGGATCGCTAACTTGTTTAACTTATCAATAAAGAATTATTTTGTCATAAGCTCAAAGCAGCTCATCATTTTGAAAAAAGTAAATAAACTCTGCTGCATTTGTTTCATATTCTTCACAATGTTTCTATGGTTAAGGTTACTGGAAAATAATTATTTCTATACTCGTACAATAACACTGCTTCAATTTTTTTTCATATTGTTAATACATTTTTAAAATTTTTATCTTGCTGAGTTTGAGGAATTCAGTAATTTATTGTATTATGTGCCGGATGAGTAAGTAATAAAAAATTTCCGAAATTGTTATCAACTCAAAAGTAAATTGGATAACGACAAGAAAAAAATACACATCATAAATTTTGTATGTAGCTACTTTGCTGTGCTGAAGTCAAACCATTCTGCCCACTTCCAAGCACCGACCAACTGCGTGCGATATACCATGTACCTGCAGCTGTTAACGTCCATTTGGTGCCACTCACTGCGGAGTTAATTCATCTCAACAACATA
>JBAMBQ010002948.1:0-53992 GCA_037044495.1 Stegana nigrithorax | reverse complement strand
CAAATCAGCATTGTCTTCACTTTTGACTTCTCCAGGCGCGATTTTTTGGGTTTCGGCTCGTCCGGCGCCTTCCATTCAGCACTCTGGCGTTTCGTTTCGGGATCATATTGAAAACACCACGTTTCGTCTCCAGTCACAATCTTGTAAAGGAAGTCCGGGTCTTTTTTTGCCTCTTTAATGATGTCCTTCGAATGTTGAATTCTGAGCAATTTTTGGACGTCAGTCAATTTGTGCGGAACAAACCGTGCACACACCTTTTTGTAAGCCCAAATGTTCGGTCGAAAATGCGATAAATCGATGTTTTGGAGATGTTCAATTCTATTTCCATGAATTTCAATGATGATTTCGGCTGATTTTTTATGAATTCACGCACAGTTTCGATGGAATTTTCGGTGATCACGGATTTTGGTTGGCCCACATGTTCATCGTCATTTATGTCCTCACGACCACTTTGAAAACGTTGAAACCACTCGTGCACTCTGCTACGGGATAGGCAATCATCGCCATAAACTTGTTTCATCAATTGAAACGTTTCGGTAAAAGTTTTACCAATTTTAAAACAAAATTTTATGTTGGCTCTTTGTTCGAAGCTCATTTTCGCACCGATGACAAAAACATACTGACACTTAAAACGCAATAACCTCACTTCCAATAGATGAAATGTCATGAAATTTTTACTGGAAGTCGATAAACGATAGCAGATTCTAACGCACCAGTTGACATATAGATGGCGCCACTAGAGGGCGCTAGATTCAAAAAGTCCTGTTTACTTTCGAACTCACCTTGTATTTTGTTGACTGTGTTGCATTAAGCGTAGTTTGCTTTTTTGTTATTGTCATTTACAGTATATCTTTTTATAAATATAATAATATGCATATAACATATTTGTGGATACCAACCTCATGCATGAGGCTCGAGCTGCAAATCCTCATGTCAGCCTTCTTCCCAAGAATATCTCTTCTCAGTAAAATTAAGTGGCTTCCCGTTACAAAAAAGAATAGAGTGAAATAAAATATAAGTAGGAAAAGTCAAGTGTAGAAAAACTTCGTTGAATTGCATTTCTTTAATGTCAAAAACAAATTTCAATCGTTGATATTTTTTTCCATATGCTCCAAATTTGTTAAAGCACATGCTGGCGTATGCTCAAATGGCTGTTGGGGTTTTTATTGTTGTTGAGTTATTATTGTGCTATTTCGCTTAAGGTTATAGTAAAATTTGTAAGCCGCTGCTGCTGTCTCTGCGTGTTTGTTTCTGCTTAAAAGCTTTTGTAGTCAATGTTATTGACAATATTTTTGCGTTTTTACAGCGCAAGGACAACTCATTAGCTTTTTAGTTGGAAATGCTTGGCAATCAAAGAGTGCGCACTGCCTGCCACTTATTGGCATAACGATTTGCTTTTCGTTTTTATTTTTTTTTTTATGTTATTGTCATCAAAAATTAACGACGCACAATACGAACAACTTCAAATTCTTATGCGTTTATTTATGTTTGCTTAAGTGCCTCGCAAAAGCTTTTTAGGTTTACCTGTCTTAACCCGTTGTTGCTGTCAGGCTGCCATTTAGCCATTAGTTTTGGCTGCCCATTTGCATTGCAAATAGCGAAAATTTGCGCGTATTGAAACTCATTAACGACAGACAGGCACAGACACAGACGCAGTCACAGCGAGTGTGCTGCCAATTGGCGTGTCGAGTGTGCGCACTCACTCACACAATAATAAAAATAATCATAAAAATAATAATCATAATAGTCAGCTACAGCCGGAAATAATTTACTGCGCGCAGTTAGCACAGTCGGCGCACTCAGCAGCGTTGTTGCCGTATTAAGACACGTCTGCGTTGTAATCGTAATCGAACTTTGAGGCAGACAAATGCTTTTGTAGTTGCTGCTTCTGTTGTTGTTGTTATTGTTGTTGCTGCAGAGTCATTTGCCAATCTGCCATGCTGCTGCTGCCTTTGCTGCTGCCTTTGCTGCTGTGCGCAAAGGTAAAGGCAAATAAAGATTTTTCCTGCAGCTGCCAATAAAAATGTCTTCATTAGTCTGCACTAAGCGGAAATGTTAGTGACTATTTCCGTTAGGTAATTCGTGTTAAGCATTAGCATAGCCATGATGCCATGGCTGCTGAAGCCAGGCAGCACGGCAAGGCAAGGCAACGCATAGCAACAAAAAAACAAACAAATGAGCGAAATATCGACAAGTGCCAATGCAGCTCAGCACAAACGACCATCGACAAGTGGCAGCAGTCAGAGTAGAGTGAAAAAGTTGAGACCATGTTTTACATAGAAAAGCCATTTGCACTTTACCAGAGCAGCAGCAGCACCGGCTGCTACTACACAAATGGTGCAGCCCAGCTGCTTACTTAGTGGTGCTGCTGTGCGCCCATTGGGTGGCAAAGGATAATTGACTTTCAAATCAGTTTGCAATAAATTTTTATCGACCGGCGTCTGCAATGAATTGCCAAAGTCAACGCCTGGGTGATCGTGTTAATTGCCAGGCACAGCAGTCAACGCAAGTGGCGCCAATGCAATGCATATGAGTGTGCGGCATGCCATGTGCCAGCGGCGCAATCGACAAAATGTCACTAATGAGTTTGATTGAAAAAAAAAAAAAAAAAAACAAAAAAGAAAACAAAAATCGGAAAAGAAGTTTGTATATAAAAAGTGCAAGGCAATGTTGGAAAATTAATAAAAAAAAAAAAAACTATATATATATAGAGAGAGAGCAAAGAAAAACTTGTCTAGAAATTCGAATTCGTTGCTGCACGGAAGCAGTTAATCAAAATGCAAAGTGCCATTTAATCTTCACAAGTACAAATGTCGAGTGGCGGCGACAGGTCGAAGACTCAATTGCTGGCAGTGCGGCATGTGCAATGCATATTGAATTATGCTGCAGCATTGGCGACAAGTGGCACTTCAGAACACGGCGGCACGGGTTGGCATTTAGCCAAAGTGCGCGATATGTGTGAGCTTGTCATGTGGGTGGTGCATGTATATTCCCATGTTGGCGTGAGACTTATTCTATGTGCAGTCAAGTTATTATGAAAAAAATTATGTAATAAATAAAATAAATCAAAAACAAAAAAAAATTTGAATTTTTAAATTAATGTAAAGTTGTAAAGTAAACTTTTGTTTGAATCAAAAATAGAATTTACGTTAGGCACTCTTAGCTTTATGTTGCTCCAATATTAGATCAGTGCCTGCTATTTACTTAGCTGACTCCGCAAATCGTAAGCCTTTCGAAACTCATAACAACGTATACATACTATACTTAACTAAATTTGATAATGTAGAATGGCAGGAGCTTTATAAAATAATTTCAATAATTATTATCTTGTGTTGTGCTTATATTCGAAAGTAAGTATATTACACACTTACCTTAGCTAACATGTGGAAGTATATAAAGACGTAACTAACGAGCTTTAAAAGCATTTTGCTGCCTATTAGCCTGATAGAAGTCAGCGTCATATGGCATCACGTGTCACGTTCAAAGCATGCGGCACAATTATCTGCGCTGTGGTTTAATGCGCACGGTAATTGCAGGACGTTGGCAGGCGACTTGATTGCTGATTTTATCCACAGCAAGCGAGGCTAATAAAACTTTTGTTTGCTAAATTTTTTATATGGTCATTATATGCTGATTGTTTCATAAAGATTTCAACAAAGGACCAAGCAAGCAATGAACGAACGAACGAATGGACGATCATACAACCTAGAGGACAGACAAGTGAATTGGCTTTGTCTCTTTGTAAGCGATTTTGCTATGTACGCGCATTATGCATATTGCAATTTTTATTGTAGTTGTTGTTGTTGCTATTAATTTAAGCAGACAAATATACATACTTTGTATACATACTCGTTTATATGTACATGACACGCCTATGTGAACATTACAGGTAATTTTCTTGCGCTTGAACGTTTATTATCTGCGTCTGGCATAGTATGCGATTTTCTCTTTACTTGTTTTTCCTTTGTATCATTTATATATTATCGTTTTTTTTTTATTATTTTTCATTGGCTTTGTTTCGTTTTTGGCGTGCGCAAGGCATTTAATTTTCTTTATTTATTTGTGTTGCTCGTGCAAAATAATTTAAATGACATTTCTGTGTGAATTTTGTCGCCTGCGCTGAAAAGTGTGCTATGACATTTTACCTGTGTCTTTGTTTTGTCAGAGCTAAGCTAAGCCACACTTGCTTTGTTGTGTCCTTATCTCGTTGCCTGCCTGTCTACTTGCCCTTGTTTTCGCATATACACGCGTATTGCTTTGCCACTTTTTGTGCAACCTAAATATGGCGGCGCGTGGCAATGTTTCGGTCTGCCAGTGGCGAATCTTGGCATGAGGCTGTTGCCTAACGATATGAGTTGGTCCTTAAGCTGCGTAACTGGCGCAGGTTGCGTACATTGTTGCATTTAAAATTATTACCGTTAATGCTTGTTACGTTGTATCGTTTTTTTTTTTTTGTTTTTTGTTTTTTTTTTTTATTATTGCCGTTGTTGTTGCTGTTGCTGTTGGCTTTATTTATTGCATGCACTTGATTTATTATAAAATATTTTGCGTTGCATAGTTTTAGCCGTAATTGTGATTATGTTGACATTATTGCCGCGCATACATCAACCTGCCTTGACAACAAAAACAATATATAGCAACAAAAACAACAACAATAATAATAACAATACTAGTAAATTGTCGGCATTTTATTGTGCGTATGTGCTTCAGTATTTTTTTTATTGTTGTTGTTGTTGGGATTGTTGCTGCCGTAGTATTCTTAAGGGTGCCATAAAATTAAATTAAATGCGAAATATTTTCATTTTTAAAACTGCTTTTATTTTTGTCTTTTGTATTTGTTCACACATACATATATAAAATGAAATAAAAATCATTTTATTGCGCCTGTCTCGCCGCAATTACGCAAGGTAAATGCACGTAATAATTTAAACGTTTTATTTTCTTTGTTTATGTGTTAAAATTATAAAAAAAAAGATAATTTTTTCATTTTTTTAATGTGTACATGACAATTTAACAGTCTGTATGCATTTGCTGTTTTTAAGCCGCCTTTGACGGTTTTGCGCTTTTTTGTTGTGAGTTTTAAATTGTCATAAATCTGGCAGCGATTTTTTGCAGTCTATTATGTTGCTTTGCCATAAGTGATATAAAGGGTTTTTATACACTGTTGCGCAGTATTTAAGCAGAAACAGAGCTGTTGAAATTAATAAAAAAAAATATGCACGTATGTATTTAAAAACAGTTATTAAACTTCTGTAACCAACTAACAATAACAAATAAAATGTGCATTCCACATAAGCTGCACTTTGTGTACTTGGAGGGTTTCTATACCGGGAAACATTTTACATTTACGCGACGTTAAGCTTTTGTATGACGTACATCATATTGTATTTTTTATTTGATAGAGTCAACTGCAAAAGCTATTTTTATTCATATTGCCGTAAAGTTGGAAATTTAAAAAAGGGAGTTCAGCGAAATATTGAGTGACTTAAAAAGTATTCGCTTTTTTAGCACTAGGTGGTGTTGATATCCATATATCGTGCAACACTAATCCGATTGTGTCTAACGATCACGTGTGTGAACGGTGACATTTCAGCCAATAATTCTGTAATTCAATTTTAATTAAATATTAAAAGCTAATAGCCCTGCGAGATAACCTACACCTAAATCTATGATTAGCCGACTAAATTTATTACTAACCTTTGCATTACAGTCATTATGCTGCCAATACTTATTCTGTGCAATGTGCTTACATTACTAAAAAAAAATTATAAAATATAAAAACCAATAAATTAAATCATTAGCAAACCATATAAATGCAAGCATCAACAACAATATCTCAATGCAAAAACTAATGGCCTTAAGAAAACTCAAAAGGTAAAGCTGTGGTAAATGCCATGGAAGCTGCAAGTCGGCAAAGTCATAAGGAGAACTCCACGCAGCAACACTTGAGCACCTTTCACTGTTTCAAACTGACACCACAAGAACATAAGCACGAAAAACTTCTTAAGAAAGCAAAGCAGAGCCAGAGCCTAGCAGAGCACAGAAGAGAGAGAGAGAGAGAGAGAAGGAGAGAGAAGTGTAAGCAGCATAAAATTAGCAATGCATTTGTAGGTGTGTAGCATAACTAAACTGTTTTGAAGTACAGTTAGAAAGACCCACAGACAGACAGGCAAACTTAAGTTAAAGCAGAGGCAAAGCGTTTAGTCAACAGCAATCGAGAGGCTTGCAGAAGTCGAAGGATTCTAAGCAAATGCCTGGCACTGCTATTGTTCAGCTGCGTATATTATAAACGCATAAGCACGGTACATCTGTATGCTCATAAATGTAGGCACAGTGTTGGTCACAAATTTAGCACACCTAGTAAAATAAAGTCTTTTTAAAAAGTAATACCAAATTAAAAAGTGCAAGCAAAAATAAGGTTATGCATAGGTATTGTTATATTATCGGTTTTAAAAAATTTTGCTAAAGACTTTTTTGGTTAAATAAAGTAAATAACTGCTGATAACATAAAGTGTGCTAATCACGTTGGCCAACACTGTTCACATATGCAGCAGCAGCAATACATATAAGTAGCATCAAATGCAGCAGCAACAGCAGCAGGAGCAGCCACAGCCACAGCAACCAAGGCAGCCACACGAGTAGCACTCGAGTCTCACAAAGCTTAGTCGCAAAAATTCCTACTTGTTTTGGCATTAAGGCGAAGACTTAGCATGGCAAGGAAAGCCAAGGCGAAAAAGGGCAAGGCAAAGGATTTTCAACATGGCAAGCAAAAAGGTAAAATATACAAAATTATTAGTTGAATATGTGCCAAAAAGTTGTCGACGCTGTGAGTGAGTACGTGTGTGTGTGTGCCTGCAGGCAGGCGGTAGAAATTTATGTCGTTTGTCTGTCGCAGACAATGTACAACGCAGCCAAGTGAAGGCGAAAGAAATGAGCAACGGCAACGGCGACGGCCCCGATACCGACACCGACACTGAACCGAGTGAATTGTATAATTCAAGTGTGCAGCGCATAATTTTCGACTTATTTATTTCTTCGCGTGCCACTGAAACGGACTTTTGCTGGCAAATGTTTGATGCATGGCTTGGCGCAAGGTTTTGGCTTGGCACTTATGCCGGGCACGGCCGTGCGGGTTTTTGAGCAGATTAAATTGTGTATGCGCATATAAAGCATAAGCCATAAGCATAAGCACATTGTCATGCTTGGTTAAGTTCATTTTTATTTTTTTTTCGCACATTAAAGTGAAAAACCTCTGAGTAATTAATGTCAAGTACGCATATAATATAATGGCAACAGAAAAAAATGTTAAAAGTTGTATTATTATTTTTTTTAAATCAACGACAAACTTTATGAAAAAGCTGAACTGAAAGCTATGCTTGCGAACATAAGTTGAGAGTTTTTCTTTGCCAAACATATAGAAAAATTGCAGAAATTACTTAAACGTCACAGAACTCGGCGTATACGTAATATTTTGCTGTTATAAGTGCACAAGAATATGCCACGCCCGCAGCAGACACACCCAAGCAACTAAAGCAGCATATGAAAAGAGAAAATGCATTAATCATTGGTAATAAAATTGTTCAGGCAATCAGCAGGTGTTTGGTCAATTTGTCAGTTAGCCAACAAGGATCACAACAACAACAACAAAAACAACGACGACGACAACGACAACGACAACGACAACAACGACAATAACAATAAGTAACAACTGCAATAATGCTTAACATGACAAAAACAAGCGAAACAGCCACAGCAGCAACAACAGCAGCAGCAGTCAATCGCAGACAGCAGCAGCCAAATCGATTATGGGCAGCAACTGCTGTGGCAGCATCAATACCGTTATTGGCTTAATTAAGCAGCAATAATTGTGCATAAATATCGCACAAGTGCACAAATGTGCGCAGCGGGTGGGGGAGCTGTGGATGTTCGCATTGCTGCGAGCAGCGTAACCGCAGAAACAGAAAAAACTGACCGCACTTGAACCAAAATATGCATAAATTGAGCAAGTAAATGCCATGCACAGTAGTCATGTGGAAAATTTGTTTTTCCGTTGTTGCATTTCCTTCTTTTTGTAAGTATTGTTTAATTACTTCTGTTGTTGTTTGTAGTGGCCATACGCAGTGCGGGAAACTTTTAACATTGATTTTGTAATGATGTTCGGCATTTGCGTTCCTTTCAAAGTGGATTATTACTTATTGCTGATAATAATCTGCAGTTTCCTTTTTCAATTAAGATAATTATTATACTGACTGTATATGCTGAGAAAGCAGGTGAGTTTGTCGTTCAAATAAATTGCAGTTAAAAAGTTCGTCAGTCTGCTCTAGAAAAGCAGGTCGATATTTCTCTGCTAAAGAAAACAGTGGGGAAGTTCTCAGGTCAAGGTCCACAGGATCGTTTAAAATTTTTATCTAATTATCATTCTCAATTGTGCGCTTGAATTCTTCCAAACTTTATAATTTACACAGCATTTCATTTGCAAATTTTTTACACCAGTCATATTTTACTTGGAATTGTTTTAGCCAAGTTTTCACCAAAAAATCTTTTTTCTTTTTGTTGTTGCTTAAGTGGAAATTTTGTTTTTGCCAACGTGTACATGGCAGCGACAGTTCATTGCCATGAGTGTACACGAAAACAATTTAAGGAATTTGTGTGCGGCTTTGTAGGGTGTTTGGCGTTCGGTGCTCGGTGCGCGGTGCTTGGTGCCTGCCGCATACACTTGTAATGCTTATGCAGGCATGCATGCGTCGTTGATATTGTTGTAGTTGTTTTTTTGAGGTTGCTTATTTTACTTTCTTGCACATTTCCTATAAAACAAAAGCATGCAGCAATTTTATTTAAACACAAACATTTTTGCAACAACGAAATTCCATATATGTATATAATATATTTTTTAACATTATTCTATTTTTTAAGGTTGATTTTATTTTTTTTGTAACGTGTTATGTTTTTTTATTTGCACATGTCTGTCGCAATGCATTTTGTTGCAACAATGAAAACGTTTTACGTGCAACATACCGTGTATGTGTGTGTGTGTGCGCACATGTGTTGTGTACGTGGAAGAAAGCCAAAACCCATGCGGCAGTCAAGTAAGCGGAAACAGTCGGACGGACTTCCGTTTCATGATGCTATGCTGTATGTGCATGCATGTGCATTAGTATGTTCGTGTGTGCGTGTGTGTGTGTGAATGTGGTCTTGCTGTGTTTGAAGCTTTTACGTGGCTGCACTGTTGTCTGCATATAAAATATTTGCAGTGTACGCGCACGCCTTGAATCAGTTTCAATAAGCGTTCT
The DNA here is from genome assembly GCA_037044495.1 of Stegana nigrithorax. Classification (NCBI taxonomy): domain Eukaryota; kingdom Metazoa; phylum Arthropoda; class Insecta; order Diptera; family Drosophilidae; genus Stegana; species Stegana nigrithorax. Next base: position 44,702 of record JBAMBQ010002948.1, on the reverse strand, counting down.
AGACCTAGATGCAGCCGCACCAGCAGCAATGATGCTGACACTATAACAACAACAACAACAACAAAAGTAATAACAAACCTAGCTGAAAAAAAATGCAAAGCATATGAAAAGCGATTTTACCCAAAAAAAATGTTTTTTCCCATTTTTTTGTTTGTTTCTTTTGCAAACAAGCGATTTATGAGCATTTTTGTGGTTTTACGTTTGCCTTGCCTTTGCAGTTTTTCTGTCGGCTGCGTTTGCTCATGTGTGCTGCCTGCTCGCATATGCAACACGCGCCATCGGTTTATTTGAAAGTAATGCGCCATTATTTATGGCCAACAGAAGCGGCTTTAAAAGTGTTGCATTTCGCTTTGAATACGAAAACAATCAACACCAAGCAATGCAGCAACAAAATCAAAGCCATGAATGCACCAAAGAAAGACAACAAACAAACAAGAAAGAAAGAAAGCCAGCAGGCAAAGCAAGTGAAAGCCATAACAGAGAAAGCGCAGCGGAAGCTGCCATAGCCACACAGTGGCACACTCACACACACATCCCCCCCTAGCCTTAGTTACAGTCACAGTCACAGCCTCGATTGCATAGGCACTCCAAGCAAGCCATATGCAATGCAAATGGAAGTCGAGACGCATTCATAAAGTTGCGTTTATTTACGAGCAGAAGGCAGCAATGCGAATCAAGCGTAAAGCATATTGCACTGCTATGGCGACCCGGAGGACTCAACCGCAAGCAGCCAAGCACTTGGCCACTGGGCGATCAGCAGGCAATCAAGCTGGCAGCTTTGCTTTGCTCAACACTTCTTAGCCGTAGTGAGGATTTCTTCTTTGCTTTTCTTATTTCTTTACTGCGTTTTTTTTAATTGCGTACCGCATTATTTGAATGGAAACGGAATATGCATTTGTGCTGCTTCGACTGGCTGCCAAAGTAGGTGAGTGCAGAGAATGTGCGCTGGATGGGTGAAGATGCCAGGTGTGCGTGTGCTGTTGCCTGAGAGGTTACAGATTTTAAAAGGTACACATCCGGCTTCCAGCAGCCTGAAGTGAATGAGTGCATCTCAAGAAGTTTACAACTCTAAGTGCGGCTACCTGACTCTTGTTTGCGGGAAATATTCCTATTGAACGAAAAATGGAAAAAATTGTAAAGTGTCCTGGCATTTTCGTTTTTATGCTATATAGTTACTTATTTATCCAGAGTTTAAGTATTCAATAAGAGTTCTTATATATTATAGACTGAACAAAAATGTGTTTAACGTTTCTTTGTATATTTCGTAGGATGCAGATAACAACATTGTTGCTAAGGTTAAGGATTTTTTAGAGAAAGATATTTCATACACATATACATCGTACATAGAATTACTAGGAAATTATTTTAATTATTTTTATCCTTAACTCTTACAGTTATCCTTTTTAAAAATGTAATCGTACCCTACACATTTATCAAGACTTCAGCGGCGACAGGTGTGTGAAACGTATCGAAGTTGGCTAAGAATAATAAAAACTGTATTCCCATTTAATAGAAACATTTAATTTATTCGCTTTACCTCTGCTATAAGCTGAAGGTGTAGCGCATTAAAATGATCTGCCAGCTATCTGTGCCTGCGACTTTGCCAGGAGTGTGTGTGCATGTGCGTTGCCAGGAAATAAGTATAAGCCACAGACCACAGTGCAAACGGAAACAGCTGTTGCTGTTGCTATTGCTGCATTATGCTGTTGTTTTGTTGTAATTGTGCGGCATAGCCAGCTAAGCCATCTTTCAAGAGCCAAAGAACTTGTGCTGTTGCAGCGGTGTATGCGTGTGTGTGGGTGTGCATGTGCCTGCGAGGCAATGTGGGAAAGTGTGTGAACCGCACAATATCTCGTTGGCGATTTATAAACAAGTAAGCATATTTTCCCTACGCTCATGTGCTTGCATGTAAATAAAGTTTCGAAAGTGTGCTAAGCTGTAAGTAAACAGAGCTGAGCCAGAGCTGAGCTGCGCAGTGCAGAGCAGGGTAGGTCGGAGGCATGTGGCGATGTGCGGTGAATTGTTGCGTAATCGTCATGGCAACATGATTATAAATGCGCATACAATAGCTTTTATTGTATCTAAACTAGCAACGTGTGCGTAAGCCTGACACAGTTGCCAATTCGAGACAGTAAAGTGGGGAACGAACTCACTGCGACCGACACTAATAGAGTGCAGAACAACAACAACAACATTACTTTATAGATTACACAAAGCCAGCATGCGCATGACTTCGATTTCATTTCCGTCTGCTTTGCTTTGCTCCCAACTGCCAACACGCTGTTGCCCCACTCAACTTTTTGCACTGCTGCCTACAGTTTCGCTGCTGTCGGTGTTTGCATTAGGGACAACAGGTGTTTATGGCTTTGTTTTTAATTAAAAGCAATTTACCTGCTTTCTATTGCACGCACAGTCACAAGTCAGCCCAGCTGCCCAGCTTCTCCATGCCTGGCGCTTACTCAGGCGCACACTTGTCTTGTTTTTGCCTAATGTGAGCGTCATCAAGTGAAAAAATGTGCTGCGCTCGCAGCGCATTTAGGCAATGGCGCATATTTGTGCCAGCACGTGTCAAAGCTTGAGGTTGGCTACACACACAGTCCAGAGTACACATAGCTCACAGCTGCAGTGATTTATCTGCAGATTAGCAAACCCAGAAATGCGGTCTGCATTTGCGTATAAGTGTGGGTGGGCCAGGACGAGTAGCATTGTGGCGCGTATTTCTGCTTGGGACATGCTCGCATATTATTAATAATTTTTTTTTTTGTTGTATATATATGTCTTTTGTTTGGGGGTCATGCACAAATATTTTTGTTGATTATCATAACTTTCTATTGCTCTGCATAACATATGAAAACCCAAAAGGCATATACATGATCCAATGTTCTGCCACCGCAGGCGAAACAAACATCTCTTCTTTTGTTTTGTATGTCTTAAGGATATAAAATTATTCGCGTACGTTGAACTTTAACCGCATGCTTAGCTGCTAGAAGCATAAAATGTCAGCGCTAAGCGTTGACTTAAGTTTATTTCGCTTTGTTTCATGTGTGTGTGTGTGTGTGTGTGTGTGTATGCGTTGGCATGCCATGCGTGCATGCACGTCCTGCTTTTGTTGGGCAGCATGTATGTGTTTCTTAGCTGTTATTTTTTTGCTCTCACATATTTTTGGTGACGTGAAATGAAGCGAAGCAAAACAAAAAACAACATTTCTTTTTGTTGCGACGTGCAACAAATTTCAATGCGTTTGCGCAAGGACGCAGGACAACGATGAAAAATTGTTGAAGCAATGCTAAACTGCATAAGCAGCTGGATTTTTGTGCTGCTCTCATTTTTTTCATCGTAGCCAGAACCGAATTCTGGTTTTGTTATGTGCCAATGTCACATTTTCTTGCTTCTCGTTTGCTCTGCTGCCATGTCGCCGTGTCCTTATTGCCGTGTGCATGCGTGTGTGCAGTCGTCAGAACTGACAGTAGCTGCACGTAGTGTACAAATCGCATGCTTTGTACGCTAATATTATGTGTGTTGCACGCGCACGCCCCTGGAGCGTACTTGGCACTGGTCATGGCTGCTCGTGTGTGCACTAGGAGTGAATGAACCTTCGCTGAAGGATTTCGCAGTCTGCAAATACGCTTGACTACTTTTGGGCGTCCGCTTTTGTTCTGAGTTCTGTTGGAAATACTGATCCAGTTGCTATTGCATTTTTGCTCGGAATAAACTTCGCCTTTTGATTGGCAGCCGAGAATTGAAATTGTTTGGTTATTTGATTTTTCCATACTGTTTGCGTTTTCCTAGAACGGATCTGCAGCTACAAACCAAACTAATCAGCAAAGTTTGTATTTCATTTCTAGTTCCAGGAAACTATATGGCTTTCTGATTATTTTGTGGTCACATCTGCGTATTTTTTGGCATATTTTGTTAAGCAGAAAATGTCTTCGACAAGTTATCAAGTTATTTAAGGTTATGTCAGAGTGGATAAGTTCGGGTCTATTGTCTTTAACCTGGAGTAACAGTTCATGACCATAATCATTTGAAAGCACGTACCTTGTTTGAGCCATGCCTGCGGTTTGCCTTTGGTTTCCAACTATTGGTGATTCAGTAACCAGATAAGTCATGTCCAGCGGAGTCGCATCCGCCTGCTCTGCTTACTCTTGCTTAGTGTATCTCGGAACGTTTATCTGGTCTTAGCGAACACCTCAACAGTAAACCATCAAGTGGCTGCTGTTTAATTCAGTAATGAAGATGGCATAAACTTTGTCAACTTGAAAAGTAAATTCGTGGCTGCTTTGCCTGGCCGATCTTATCTTTGTTTGCTTTGGACAAGTGCGAGGCACATTTAAAGTCATTGTTTGTTGTTATCTTCAATTCGGGTGTCATAACATTCGTTAGCCGGGGTGCTCTGCACACAATGGGCAATAATGCGACAGACAATTGCCTCCGGCACGGCTTAAGGCTGACCTGCTCCCTTGGTGGCCGCTGTGCTATTTGCTGCCATTAAGTTGACACTCTGTTAAATTGAAAACCCACTACGTGGCAATGAAAATTAAGTTTTCAAATAAAAACAAACTCGCTTTAGTGCTGTGCTGTGCCTGTGCCTGTGCTTGTGCTGCTGCTGAAGCTTTAATGCCGGGCGGAGCAGTTGGGGGAGGGGCGAGCACATTTGACACTCTTACGCGGCAAAGTACGCGTGGCCAATGGAAACACTTTAACATTCCTTTAGTTTGCCATTTCCATAATAATCTCGTTTATAGCGCAATTTGGGTACAAATGTCAGCATCAAGGACATTAGCAAACACAACGCTTCACGTGGCATGGGCCATGATGAAGGACACACGCAAAAGTAAGAGACTTAGCGAATGTACGACTTAAGTGAGGCGAAGGTGCAGGCGCAGATTGCGTACATGACAGCAAGGATTCATTTTTCAAGCAAAAATACAGCAAAACGGCAGATGAGCAGCGGAGGCAGCACGCAAAGGAACTAGTCAGAGCAGCTGATCCTAGAGCCATGCACTGGCACTTGTTTTAGTTTTCCTTTTTTTTTTTTCTGAAAAGTCATCACAGGCGTGCATGCCGGGGGGGTTTGTTAATTTTGCGTTGTTTTGTAGCTCCCAGTAATTGAAAGTTTAAAGAATGTTTTGTAATTTTGTTATGTTCAAAGTTCAGGAAAATGAAAACATTTGTTCACATGTGCAGCATGTGAAGTTTGAGCAGTTAATTTAATTTTGTGTAAGTAATGGTTTGTTTTTTATTTTACTTTGATTTATTTTGCTGTACACATGTGCTGCTTCACCCTTATTGTGGTTGTCAGTGGATTTATTTCCTGTTTTGCTTTAAATTGAGCAAAAAAAAAAAAATAAAAAAAAATGTTTTTAATTTTATTTTATTCCACTTTCAAAAAAAGAATAAGCCATATAAGCTTTATTATAGCTTTTTGTTTGTTTACTCGCCTGTGCATGGAATTCTATATTTATAATCGCAATTTTGCCTTAATTAAGTTTTAATAACTATGTGCGTTGTTGTTGCAGATATCCTACAAAATTATAAATAAAGTCCAAGTACGTAGCAGCCAAAACTTATGCAAAGTGATCAAAAATTATGAATGGTGTCTTGTGCAATCAATTTATTCACATATACACATACATAGGCATATAAAAAAACATATGGTTCACAAATCTGCATTAAGCCAAGTGCCTGTTAACAATTTTTTTTCGCTACGCCACTGTCAGCAGCAGTGCAGTTACGATTCGTTACGCAAGTTGCAGTGAGTTTATGCAATATGAATAAGCTGCATGACACAAGCTTGCCACATACAACAAACAAAAAGTGAAAAACCAAAAAAAAAAAAAAAAATATTGTTTTTTTAAATAAAAAGAAAAGAAATAGAAAAAGATGTGACTGCAATTGCATAACAAACAGTTGCCGTTGTTAGAACAAATACGCGACGCATGCAAATGACTACCAACTGCAGCCAACTGTTTACAAATACAAGGGACAGCCACCACGGTAGCGAACACTGTAGACAAACATTCACATGCAAACACGCACACACACACACATGGACACGAAACATACCAACGCACATACAGAGACATGGAGAGTTGTTGTATGCCTGACTAGCTGAGCGCATGAGTGACATGCTGCTTGCCGCTGAAGCTCGTCCTTGCGGGCTAACCAAGCCAAGTCTCACTGTGCGTCTTGCTTGCTCGTCGCCGCAATTCGATAAAATGCAAATCCTCGGATTACTTTTGTCGAGTACGTTGCAATGTTGCTTGTTGTAACTGTTGGTGTTGTTGTCGCTGTGGCACTGCGCCCATTCGTATGCAATTCGTTTAGCCACAATTGATCCTTTTCATGTCGCTAGGATATAAGTACATATGCAAAATTGCATATTTGTATGCAATAATAACAACAAAAGCGACACCAGGCAAAAGAAAACGCAAACGCGGCAACAAACAAATGAATTAAGTCACAGGATAACAGCAACATCAACAACAACAACAACAACAACAACAAGTCAATGGGCATGCAGTCGTGCATAAATCCGTGTATGCCTGTGACTGCGTCTGTGCTTGTGCTTGTGTATGCGTATTGTTCCTTTTGTCCTTTAGTCTCTATGTCTGTCTGTCTGTCTGTCTGTCTCTTGGCTTGTTTGTTTTCATGTCGGTTTGTTCGTTCGTTCGCCTGTTCGTGGTTTCATTGTTTGCCCAATATTGAATGCTTGACTTACAAATTTAATGGCGCCATAATGTGCGCGCCTTGTCTGCTTACAAGTCTGTCTGTCCGTTTGCCGGTTACATATGCAAAATACCATATGCGAATTTATATCGGATGAGTTTGACGTGGTTACAAATTTAATAAAACTATGCGATTGCCTTGCCGTGTACGTTACGTATGCGAGCCGTATAAGGCATGCTTTAACGTAACTTTAAACTGGTACGTTGTTGTGAAAATATTCCAATAAAATTTTATTGGCTGATACTTTATAAAGTTGCTAAAGTGAAATCGTTTATCTAAGACCAAGAATATGTGCTGTTACAACAATAGAGAAGCCAATGCGAAGGTATTTCTGTAAGGTTTTCTGCTTATTTTTTAAGGGAAACGTTGTATAAATAGTAAATTTATCAGATACACTGTTATTGTATATTGTGAAAAATATGAGCTTTATTTTGCAGATTATTTCATTGTTTCTCAGATAACAGATAATGAGCAGTTTCGACTGAAGAACTTTAAAAAAGTAATAAGTATTTGGGTTTCTGAATACCAAAATGCTAACTAAAGTGCCAATAATATTTTGGACCCCTCTTTCATGGAATATTGGAGTATCTCAATCGTGAGATCAATTCGGCTTACTAGAGTCAATTTAGAATGCAGCAAAAATTCATGTCACACGCTTCTCGACTTTCTGTTAGGTAATGAAGGCTCCCTGGGTCTTGTTCTGCGTTACTTTGTAAATATCGAGGATGCCTGCTTTAAGTGGAATTTTGTTAAGTCGGTTGAGTCACTGGCTGGTGGCACTCACCCAGAGATGCTGAGCGTAGGTGTGTAACAAAAACAAATCCCATTGAGAAAAGTAAACTTGCACTGAACTATTTCAGTGGCTTGGCTAAAAGTATTTTTTCCAAAAAGATTCATCATGGGTCCTACGCAAACACGTAATGCCAATAAATGGTAAGTGTTATGTGTTAATTGGTTGATTTTTATTTGTAATACTTTTGGCTATAAAGTTAAAGTTGCCTTGAAACAAATAAATAGATTAAACTTTAGCCATTTTGGCATCTATTATTAACAATAAATCATGAGTAGGTAGTTCGAGTATTTTGCGGAAGCCTGTAGCCGAAGCCCCGGCAGCATTTGGAAGATAAATGCCGAGCATTAGGGCGCGCACGCACCCGTCGAGATGTGGATGCACACGCACTCATACACTCCCACGGCACACACATATAGATAATCGCACGCATACGCACGTACACGCACATGCAATGAAACACGCGACAACTCTGGCTGCCAATGAGTTAGGCAAAAACATTAATTTAACATATTTTTCATATTATATACACATAAGTGTAAAGGAGCATATCCTGCTGCTGCTCCTGCTTTTGCTCCTGCTGCTGCTTTTATTATTACAGCATTATCCTTATATCCTGGCAATGCGTGAACGCCTGTTGTCGCTTGCTGTGCTTGCTCGTGCTCGTGTCATAAATCTAAGAACTGCTTATAGCATTTTATGTCTCATTGCCAAAGGAATAAAAAGCGACGATTATTGTCATTAGTCTGCCATTATGTTGGCCATCAACATCAGATGCGCTACAAGCGCCTCTCCTAACTCTGACTTGACCATTACGTGTGTAGGTGTGTCCGTCTGTCAGTTGGCTCAGCATTTGCTAGCTGATACTAAAGGGTCTGTTTCTTGGAACTATAGGATTTCAAATAAAAATAAAAAACACAGCAGTCGAGAAAAATCCTTTTGATGTGATGTGGGAATAAGCATATTTTCGGACATAGGATCCACATGAAAGCAAGTCGAGAACTGTAACTCACTAAAGGTATTCGTGGTCTCATAAAAAAAACGACCCTTTACCTTGAAGGTCAAAAACAGCATGTATAAGCTGTATTCTGGCTTTAAAAATTTGAAATTATGCTGCGCTGCTTTTGAGACTTTAAATGGCAGCTGCGCCTGGTGAAAGGCGAAAATTTTCGCATTTACAAACAATTAGCGCTCATTAAGACGCTTATGCGGATAACGTAACGATTATATAAATTAGCATATGTCAATATTTGCCAAATTGAATTAGCATTGTAAATATACATAAGCGTGACGCAAAATGACGACGACGACAAGGATAATGACGATCATGATGACGTCGCCTACAAAACGGCATAATGACAAAGCGTTAGTTAGCTTAAACTTTGCCTAACTGTCTGTAGGTGCGTGTGCGTAGTCTAGGACGTGTGTGTGTGTGTGTGTGTGTGCGTGTGTATATGTTTTCATTAATTAAACGAAGCATTGAAATTTATTACGCTTTGAATTCCTTTTCATATGCTGCCTGCAGCGTCTCCTTAATGCGCTGACATGCGCGCATACACAAGCAGCTACACAGCTAAGCGTGTGTTTGTGTGTGTGTGTGCGTGCATGTGTTTGTGGCAAAACTTGAAAAACTTTTCGACATAAATTGCGGCAATTGTTAAACTAAAACCTCCGGAATTCTTTATGTGTGCGTGTGTGTCCGTGTATGTGTGCGTGCAGTCGAAGTTCGTGTCGTGCACGCATGTAAAAGTATCTTTGCTCATGCATGATTCCCACAATCAAAAACTTAAAGTCGCTATGATTACGTGCTCGCCATCTCACTCGCACTCCCTCAGTCGCTTTCGCTCTGACACACTTGCTATCGGTTCGTTCACTTTCTCTGTCTGCTGCACGTACGTGCGTTGGCATATTTAATGAAATTTTATATGCCGGCTTTGTTCCTCAAGGCAGCAAAGTTTCAACTCTTAGCACTCAAAAGATTTGCATATGTACGCGCCGCATAAGTTTTATGCCAACTTTTTCTTCCTCTTTGCTCTCTGTTCTTGTTGTTTTTCATTTTTTGCTTCCTTTGGATTTGCCAATCGGCAGCAGTCATGCCAATGTTTGGCATTTGCTTTCGGCAGCGCAATTTGTGTTACAATTAATGCAGCAGATACAACAACAATAACAACAAAACTAAATTACAAAAAAAAAAAAAACAACAAAAAAAGAAGCAGAAAGAACAAAACAATAACGGAAATTGCTAATTGAAATTGGCAAACAATATGCTGGCAGATAAGTCTTCTTCCTTTCAGCTGCCGTGTGCTGAAGGTTGTGTGCCAAGCGTTGAGGTTGCACCTGTGGCGCAGTTGCTGGTGTAGAAGTTTTTTTAGAGCTTCTGCAGCTGCCGCTTTGTATTTATTTGTATAAGCATTGGTTCTGACATATGAAGTTGTTCCAGAGGAGGTAGAAAAGCATTTTCAGATTAGTAAGTTCTGTGTAGTACACATGGCTTACACGTTGTGGCGCCACGATTCGCAGGCGCAGCATGCGGTTTATGACAGAAGTTAAGACAGCAAAAATACTGCGTAGCAAATGAAACTAGCTGGATTTCAACTTGTCTAACTGCCTAATGCATAAAGAAAATTGAAGAGAGTTCTACAGTTCTCATAGGAATACAGTTTAATAATTAGGTATAAGATAATATAGATTTAATATAGTTTTCCTACGCATGGCCAGTAAAGTTTAAACAAAAAATGATTTATTTCGTCGTCTAGAGTTTTTGCACATAGACAGTGTTAAGAGCTTTGTGCTCTCCATGGGGGTTCGAACCTTGAACCTTACGTAACTGAATGCAACAAACCGACATCTCACACTGGCAGCGGTGAGCTTAAAGACGAATTATTAAATTATTATTAAAACCCAAAGTCGAAACAGCAGGTAAGCATAAATCGATATGATGTTGTTGTTGAAACGATTAACTTACAAAAGCACAAATTAGCACGTGGTCATGCAATTTGCGCGAAAGTGTTAAATTCAAAGTGCTCAGCTAATTAAACATAAAATGAGTATGTGCATTTTAGGTGTGCGGTGTAGGGTAATTGAAATAAGCCGCAATGAAAGGCGGTAAGATCAATTAGCATTCGCAGTTATGGCTTAAGCAAATTAGCTTAGGTGAAGGCAGCGGGGGAGGAGCAGCTGCAGCCTAATGACCGCTTAAAAGTCGAATGCCTTCGGAATGTGCCATAACGACTGCAAATGTGCTTTAATGCGACAACAACAGTGAAACCACTTAAGTTGGGTCACGTTAACACAATTTTGGCACAGTTTATCGCATTTATTGTCAAATAATGAAATTGTCTGCTGATTTATTTGTTGACAGCGCAGATGTCGCATTTTTATTTTCAATTTTGATGACAACATTTCGAACACATTTCGTTGTTCGCTGTACGCCGTTTGTCGTGTGCGTCGTTCGCTTGCTGTGACATTTTTGAAGGACATTCACTCAAACAGCCACCCGCCAGCCAGTCTGTCAGCGAGCCAGTCAGTGAGACAAACAATAACAAATCAATGCTTAGACAAGCTGGCGTTGCTAATATAAAAAACCAAGAAAGGAAAAAGAACCAAAAATATAACGGTAACAAAATCAAATAGCTAAGCAGGGAGCGAAGAAGGGGAGCAACAAAAGCAGACCGAAATAGTAACTTAGAAAAAGTATCTCAGCACATGAGCGAGAAGTGCCACATAAAAAAAAGATACAAAAAAAACAAAAAAAAAAAAATGGTTAGCGCATAGAAAAAAAAAAGGAGAGAAAACAAAATAAAAAATATTGCAATTGAAAACAAATAAAGTTGTTGACGATTTCATAATAATAAAAGTAAAACGCAAACAAAAACAACTATATATTACTACAACAACAACAACTACAAAAACCATGCATCACAATGAAAGCGAAAATCTGTAAGTATATAATTCTGTTGTTTTTCCTTTTGTTTTATTTTTTTTTTTTTTATTGTGGGTTTTTTCTTTTTGCCAAAATCGACGACATTGTTGCTGGTCAAATTGATTTAGGTTTATTGTTCGGCGTATGCTGAGTTATTGTGCTTTCCTTTTAGTTATTTCTTCTTCTTTTTTGTTGTAGCTATTACTGTTCTTCGCCATTTAAGAGTTCCGCTTGGTACATTTTGTTCTTTGGTTTTGGTTTTCATTGGTGTTTGGTTTTTCCTTTCGTATTTCATTTTATTTTTGGTCAAATCACTATTTCATTTGCAGAAATGTTAGGAGCGCCGCTATATTCTTATTAAAATGGCGAATATATCTCGTAAATTTATAAGTAAAAGTAGGTATTCGAAGCTCATTAAAATCAACATTTAAAAATTTTCCGAAACGAGATTAACAAATTAATTTAGCAGAAATGTATTACAACCGGCGATCACGAGCGGCGTGCGTGCGCAACTTCATGCAGCGCAACACAAAGCTTAATAAGCCCATGCGAATGGTATGACTGTGTGTGTGTGTGTGTTTGTGTGTGTGCCATTTTAATGGAGTTATTAACTCAGCTGCTTAAGTGCTGCTTAATATGAGTACGCACAATCGAACAGAGGGATGACAAAATGGACGAACCGGCAAACCGCCAAACAGGCAACGTGACAAACAATCAAACAACGCATATGATATACGATATATGCATGTGCGAGCATATAGTGCACCTGTGCGAGCATATAGTGCAGGCACTGTGCCTTGCTGGTATATTACATGCATTTATTGGAATGCGTTACGCTGAAAAATTTCATTTTAAGTCACTTACACAGGCAGAGGCAACTTACCGTTTTGCCTGCATGTTTGTTGCTCGGAGTATATGTATAAGTATATCGGCATTAAATTAAATGGAAAAATAAGCAGCAGAGCGGCTGCACAGTAGCTGGAAAAAAATATTTATAAGTATGCCTGGCAGCAATAAGAAAAAACAAAATCCGGCAGAAAAACGTTAAAGAAAGGAAAATGACAGGATTGAGCTCCTGCTTTGCTGTGCATAATTGTTGTGTAATGAAGTGCAGGATATGCAGAAACTGACGCTACCGTAAATCCGTTTGCATTTTTTGTTTACAGTTTTTTAAAAAATATTTTTATTAAATTTGTCTTCTTTTTACATTTTTTTTTTTTAATTTTTATTTTTGTATTTTATTGTTGCTGCGCATCACAGAAAATATTAATTAAATTCTTCAGCGCTTCTTCTTCTGTTTTTGTCTGCATGTGTTTTCTTTTTTTTTTTTTGTGTAGCTGCTGCTGCTACTTTGCAAATGAAATGAAATTAATAACATTTCACTGTTGTTGTGGTTTCTTTTTTGTTTTTATTTTTGTAACTGAGTCAATGGATTAAATGTTATGGCAGCCAACATTAAATACATTTGCAATTGTAATTGAATTTTAAAATCACTTTGCGCACTACTTACTTGTCATAATATACCGACGTTGTTGTTTGTGTGCTTGTTATTCTTATTGTTGTTGTTAACTGTTTTTGTAAATGCCTTAACATGACATGCACCACAATTAAAATGTATTTTAGCATGCACTTGCGCATATAGGAGTACTTATTACAGTAACTTTGACTTTGACTTTCCTGTCGCTTGGCTTGGCTTGGCTCAGAGTAAGTCTCCTGACGCTGCTGCGCGTCCGTCGGCATTTTTCCTGAACTTTGGCCTTATTTGCTTGCAGCAAGCAGTGAAGCAGTGAAGCAGGCAAGCAGGCAAGCAGGCAAACAAGGCTAGGCAAGCTAGCTAGCGAGCTACGCGCTCATTGTTATCCTTTGGGTTGAACCTTTGGGTATACCAAAGCGACAACAACGCATAATGCTGCATTAAGTTCATGGCAAAAGTTGCGCAGCCACAAGTTTTGCTTCCTTTTTCATTTCATGTTTTTTTTTTTTTTTGATTTTTGTTGCGCTTGCTTTAGACTCGCCGCAAAACTTGTGAATTTTGTGCAACTTATTCTACTTTCTTCATTGCCTTTTAGTTTACCATTGGGATGCAAAAAACCAATAATAATTTCCTCCTTGTTAAGCAGCAGCAGCAGCACCAGCAGCCCCAGCAGCAGTGGCAGCAGTAGCAGCAGAGGCAGCAGTGGCAGCAGTGGCAGCTGTAGTGGCGGTTGGATTGCAGTTGGGAATAAAATTTTCTTGGCTTGTCTGCAGACTGACGCAGCGTGGCTTGCTTGCCTGGCGGGTTGCCAGTCCTGATGCCTGCCTCGCTTGCTTGTTCTTATAATGAAATTATACAAGTTCGACTTCGTCAATTTGTTTACAGAAATTATTAATGCGAAATTTGATTAGCGGCAAGCGACGACGAGCAGGGGATTTGCTTTTGCTTTTGCTTTCCCGTTAGCATTCGCTTGCTGCGGTTTCGAGCCGCTTTTGTGTATTGTTGAAGTGAAGGGAGAAGCTCGTGTACAAATGTAATGATTGCCTCGCTCGGTTTCCTTACCGACTCTGTTTGTTTGGTTTTAAGTGTTTTGTCTCGAGTGTGGCATCTTGAGCTGCAAATGCGTTTGTTTCCTTTGTTAAATGCGACTTATACAAAATACACAAAGAGAATCAGTTCTGTGTTTATTTGTTGTCTGATTTTCGCAGCATTCTAACTTGTTTTGTTAAGCAGCAAGGATTTGAATGTAATAACCTTGTGCGAAGTGCTTTTAGTTCATTACGTATAAAGTAGGTTAGCTTTTGTTTTTATTCCTCTTATTTTTTAATTAATATTTTGTCTAGAAGATAATAAGAATATCGTGCTGTATACGGTTATGCTTGGCTATGCCTTTTTGTCATTGTTGTAATCTTTCTTGTTCTACTGTGGCAACTGCTATGTCTTACTCATTTAGCAATGGCAGAGGGTTACAAAGCGGCTTTCTGCTCGATTATTTAAATTACTGAAGCATAACTTTCTTGTAATGTTAATTTCTCTATTTTATGCATACTTATTATTATTACTTATTATATATATATTACTTATTACTATTTTATCTGGAATTTGGCAACATTGGATTTCTTGAACTCATTACTAGCTTACATTTTCTATTCATAGCATGAAGTGTGGATGTATTGAAATTTTTTTTAGAAGTTGTTTGAGTTCATTTTGAAATATTTATATGGAATAATGGAATATCAGAAATATTTGACACTCTATAGTCAAATTCTAAATGTATCTTTAAGCTACAAAAGCAGTTTAAAGAAAAGAGATGTGTGTAAAAGTGATAATGTTATTCTGACTTAGGAATAATTCAATGGTAAAGTTGAAAAGGAGACAGAATATGTGTAATGCCATGAAAAGTAATACATGAACCCTGAGCTAATTCATTTACTTTGTTTTTTGATTTTGTTTCTGTTTTTATTTCTTCGTTTCGTTCCTCTTATGTTCATCATGGGAATAGTTAATGTTACTCTCAGTACCATTGCTTAGGAACTGAAATTTAAAAATTTCCACATCCATATCCACATGCTCTTCTTACATTACTTAATTCAATGACCTCCGATTTCGAAAACAGTTAATCATTAAATTGCGCTGTGAGTGAAACATTGTTTTTCTGTCTGTTCGTCAGAATGTAAACATGATACTTGTTTAATTGTATTTTCCATAAGACATTTAGTCCTGTCACACACTTGTCTGCTCTGTGGAGTGTGCTATATGAGCCATTAGGCATAGCCTGCTCTTGCCTGTCTGTCTGCCTGGCAGCCTGCAAATAAGTTGAGTTTTATGCAACAAAAATTTCTGTTGGAATAAAAATGCGAATTTCAATTAATTAATTTAAAAGAAATCCCTTTTGTATTGCAATTAATGCAGCCGCTGAAAACGTCGTTATATATGCATGCCAACACATGTAAAAATAAAGCATTAAAAATGCAATGTTTAAAAAATAACACCAAACAAAAAAAAAATAAAAACAAAAAATGAGTAAAAAACATAACAAACATGAGCTGACTCGCGGGCAGCTTGTGTTAATTTGCTTGGCATAGTGCATGTAAGCATGTAAGTGGCTGGCAGTGCGCAATCCTTGCAACGGTCCAGCTGTACTCAAACCCAAAATGCAAACGGAAAAGGACACCGGCGGATGAGTAAACAATTGCGTTGAGCATTTAATTAAATTGCTTTATAATTTTGCAATTTGTATCAAAATTTAAGTGCATACACACAACTGCCCGCACGTGTAAATACACACATACATACACAGACACAGGCTCATTCACATAACACACACGAACAGCGAACAGTAAAACAAGCTTCGAAATTATTATTTATTTAATTGTAATTGTTAATTTTATTGCTCACTGGCACATGCATATGTAAACACGCGCCGACACACAAATACACACACACACACACATACACACACACAGAGTTACACGCATGCACCGCCATACACACTCATTTAGTATGCGTTCGCATTGTCCTTGGCTGCGTTGCGCCTAAAGGATTACAATGGAAAATCGCAGTCAATTTACTGCCTTCGAGCTTGAAATTTGCATTTTTAACATGTAAACAAATCGAAAAGCAATTAAATTATTTAAATAAAAATAAACTGATTTTTATGCATGCACCATGCAGCAGCAGCAGTAAGTAGGCAGAGAGTGTGAGAGAGACAGCCAGAGTTATTGATGGTGGTGGTGGTGATGTGGATGGGGGTGTGTGCAGTTGCTTGTCCAAAAGTCAGTTGGATGGGTTTTGTTTGCAGTTAAGTGACAAACAAATGAGCGTAATGAAAGCTATGAATTAATAATTACTCACGTATTAATATTTCATTAAATTTGTTGCGGTCGTAATTGTTCTAGGTTTGACTTTAGTCTGAGGTTATGGCTTTGCTTGGCAAACATTTACATTTTTGTTGACATGCGGCTGACATGGCTGGCATTGCACAATGTCCTTGTCAGCACTTTAAGGAAGAGTTACTCTGGTTTCATTTTTTAATCCACGAAGTGACAAGCGATCAAACCAAAGAGATTGTAATAATCATAGTAATCAAATAATAAAATTTTTGCCACAAATCAAGACAAATCTTTCATGCAATTTTTGTTTTGTAATAATTTCTCAAAGGAAGAAATAAAACACATGAATATGTTTTATTTATTTGAAATTTATGGTCAACTTTATATGATTCGGTTTTGATTTACTTTTTTTATTTTAATTTTTTTGCAAAAATTTTCTTTCATTACCACAAATTAAACCATGCAGCGGCTTTACTATTTGACAGTTTTGCTGTAAAAGTTTATTTGATCGAAAAATATTACTTCTAAATTTTAAGCAGTGACATCGTTGCCTGACGTGAAGCAAGTAATTGCCACGCAGCCTTCGAAACTCATGATTGAGCTGCTGCCTTATAAGTTCAGTTTGGCTAATATATTGTTTATTATTCGTTGGCTGTTTGCCCTAACAACTTCTGATGAAGATGAATCTGCATTTGTTAGTTGGCATTCGAAACTTTTTCCTCAATTACGTTTTATTTTATACAGTTTGACAGCAAGCGAATGCCTTAAAAAACAAAAATCCAAAATTAGTTGCATTTCCATATGTTGGAACACGTTCACAAGTTTACTCCAAGAGTAGTGCATTCTAATATATGTATAAGTATATATCTGTATCGTAGAGTGATAGCAACAAAAAGAACTGTAATAGATTGGAATGAGAAATTATAAAAAAAAAAAAAAAATAGGGAAGGAATGTGCAAAGTGCACAAAAGACGCAGCGTATCGAAGCCATTTGTGTATGCATCACAATCTATTCAATAACACTCATACGCCCATTTGCACAAACACAAAAGTGTACGCCGAGGACAGCAACAGCTTCAACAACAGCAACAACCACAATAAAAACCGGCATCAGCAATGGCATGGCAATGTTGGCAACATGGGCAACAGTAGCCAGCCACTCAGCCAAGTCATTTAGTGCAAGCCAAGCCAAACCGAGCCGAGCCCCACTGGAAAGCCTTAGAGCCGTTGAGTGTGTGCGTGCAATGCGCTTTGTACGTTTTTGCACACAGTGCACATACATAATCCTTATCAATTGTATTACTTCCGGTCAATACTAAAACTGACATATCCTATTAATTTCATAAGCAATTGACTGCGAAACTGTAAAGCGCAACAGCAGAGGCCAACAAACACAACAACGACAGCCATGATGTTCATCATGATGTTGACAATGACGATGATGACGACGTGAGCAACCGAGACCAAGACGGAGACCGAAGCAAAGCAAAGCAAAGCAGAGCAAAACCAGACCCAATAGAGCCAAATCGTTGTGATTCGCATTGAAGCTGAACAAATGCGTACGTGACTGCGACTCTGACTTGCCAATGGGCGGATGGACTTACTCGCACATGGCAGCATGTAATGTTGTGCAGCATAATGAGTGCGATGATGACGTTGAGCACGTTGATCATTGCGAATGTCGGGGTTAAATCTGAAATCTAACAATGCGCGCACGCGTGCCTTGCTAGCGTATTACGACAAACTCATTACAAACGGAAACGGATATAGCGCAGGCAATGGCGATTAAAATGGCAGCCAAATGGACACAAGCGCGCAAAAGAAATATAACACAGAAATGGAAAAAATATATAAAATAACAACAACAATAATAACAATAACATGTTTTATTGTAAAGCAGCAGCAATAGCAGAGCATATCAATAAGTTGCTAAATTGCGGCAAAGTACGTAAGGTGTGGGATGGTGGCAGAGAGCAGGTGGGGCAGCCGTAGGATGCACTCAATAAACATTAAACATAAACAAGCAAGCAAATATTTTCTTATGTCGTCGTCATACATAGATGAAAAGAAGTAAGCAGCGGGTGGTAAAAAATCTTTATAACTATGCCTGTGCATTTATTTGTTTGTGTGTGAGTGTGTGCTTGTGTACATATATTTGTATGTTTGTTTGTATAGAGTCTGGCACAGTTGAGTAGTCTTAGTGAGTGTGTTCAACACACAGCGCGTCGTATTGTAGCTTTCTAATCTGCCGCTGACAGAACCAATTAAGCGCAAAAAGCGTTTTGTAACATGAAATTTCCCTTCAAAAAAATGTTTAAAAAAATCTCAAGCAAAACAAAAATAAATACGAAAAACCAAAATAACAAAATAAAATACACACAATGTCGGTCATATATTTAGTTAGCATATTATATATGTTATCAACAATAGTTGGCAATCTTTTTCTTTATAGCATTATATAAAAATAGTAATATTGTTGCTTTTAATTGATTATTATTATTATTTTGTGTATCATATTTGAAAGAAAATTGTAATAAAAACCTTTAACTTTACATTAAAAAATTAACCATTTGTTGTTTATGATTGGCTGATATTAAGTGTACAATCTTTGCACTCTCCTCAGACAAGATATTTGAAGCTTTTGATTTTTTTTGTGGAAAATTCATTTGATTTTGTTGCTGTTGCAACTCGAACACCACACAGTTTTTGCGATTTTTCTAGATTTGAGTTATAGTGCATGCAATGTCGATCATTAACTCCTAACTAAGCAAGAAGTTATATCAGTATCAGTATAGTACTCAAAATGCCATATCATAGAAGGGTAAGGCTTGGCTCTGCATATGCCATTATGGCATAGTAAATGTAAAAACCAATGCCAATCTTGCCAAGCAATCACACAAAGTGTGCCAATTAAATGACCACCACTGTATGCACACACACATACCTACCAAATTTTTGTAGCATTTTATGTGAATTGCTTTGCCAACATGCGCTTCAATCGCAGCCACAGCCGCATCCCGGCCACAGCGTCGGAGAGGCAAGCGTCATGCAACTTCCGCTAACGCTGTTTGCTCTACACATACAAACATATGTGTGTTCATCTATTTTGGCTATGTTTCTTGTATTTCTTTTTTGTTTTTTTTTCTATAGCTTAAATGTCAGAAGCGTTAAATGTAATTGAGCTTAGCACGCGTAGCAGCAGGTTGCGTTTATTTCTTTTCGCTGTTGTATTGTAGTTGTTTGTTGCCACAAAGTTCGTCTGTTGCAAAGTTGAAATGTTATTTGAAATGTTGCAACAGCAACAACAAATGTTGCACTGTATCAATACACAACAACAACAATAATCAGGTCTATGCCAAACTATTTCACTTGCACGCTTGTGCTCCCATTCATTATTTCAAAGGCCGTCGTAAATGCATTGCTAAAATTTTGGTATTTAATTTGCGACGCAAGACTCAATTGTGCGCTGCTGTATGTTATATGACTATTGCTGTTGTTAACGTTCTTCCCTGTTGCTATTGAAGTTAACGCAAGCCGATTAGAGCAGCAGCAACAAGAATTGCCGCGCATTCCTTACTTTCAGTCGAAATTCCATTTTGAAAGTTATTTCGCTTGATTATATTTAAGCCGCCTAGCAACGTTGCCAATTGAACGTGATTACTAAATTGTTTTGCATCATGGGGGAGTTTCTAAGAATTTGTTGCTGGCATACACTTATGTGTGTGTGTGGCGTAAATTTAAGCATCATTGAAAATCGAAGGTTATTAAGCTGCGGGTGAGATTATGCGTTTAGCGTGTAAAATACACAACTAAATGCATACGAATATGATAAGAAAAAGTAATGGGTATGGAGAAACACCCAAGGCGGGGTAGCCATGGCGGTAGCTTTTGTGGTATTGAATCCACAGTTTAATTTGCAAGTTAGTTGCTCAAAGAGAAACGTGAACGTGTGTGAGTGAAATTTATAGGTTTAATGGTTTTCTGATAACCAAAATGGTCTGTAAATTTATTTCGTTTTTCACATGATGCTCGGTAAAGGCATCGAATAGCCTTCTGATTATTTCAAAGCGTAACACACCCGATTACTCAGTTTTTTATTACAATTTCAATTAAAAGCGTTTGATGATTTATGTTTGCATGGTTCATAGCATTCTATGATGGTATAGCCTACTATATTTGAAATTCAAGAATTTATTACATAACTAAAATTTAGAAGACAATAGATTGATTGTTTTTTTTTTTTTTTTTTGTAACAATTTTACTAACAAAATTGTATGCGTAAGCTGTATGAATTCAGAATTCAGAGAATTCAATAGGAGTTCATATTTCTGACTATATTTACTTTGCCTATATTTTTAGATGCCTTTGAAGAAGTTGGAATATTCGTTGCGTGATTAAGGAATTACTAAATAATAATAAATTTAATGCATTTAATGCAGGAATCGTTGCTTAGTCAATATTCGGCAAATATGTTTCTTGGGTAAAGTCACAGGAATTTGTGACGGCTGCCTTTTCTCGATTGCCTGTTAAATATTGACTTTGGCGCTGTCGGGTTTTACAGATTTCATCGGAACGTGTTTTTCATGCTGCTCTAATTGTTATTTTGACAAGCATGCGAGCATTTGACAGCTGTCCTGCCAAATGTGTGCGCACACTGTAGCAGCCGTGTTGCTGCTCGGATTAATAATGAGTTTGAGTTTAAAGCCATGGGTTCAACGGAATTGCCAACGCTGCTGGCGAACCTTATTGGACGCGTGGGATTTGTGCAAGTTCATGTCTGTGTTTTGCACATACATGTATGTTTTTTTTTTTTTCATTTTGAGGGTTCGCTTTGACGTCTTGCAAACTGTGCTGAGAGCACAGCGAGACTGCGGTCAATTGGGTGCAGACGTTTACAATTTTTGCAACATATTTGGTTTTCTCCTACGGGTTTCAACATTGCTTCGACAGGACATTAAGTGCGGTATGCTGAGCAGCTTAATCATGGCACGCTGGGTGTGTGCGTGTCTGGGTGAGTATGTATGTGGGTATGTGAGTTTGTGTGTGTGAGGCTGTGTGTGCGAAATCAATTTGAAATGTTTATTTTTTCAGCAAATTGATTTATTTCACAACGTCGTAAATAAATTATGCATAACTTGGCAACACTTAATCAAGGCATACTTATACAAATTATGCATGACTGGCGGCACATGCTGGACAATTGCTAACACCTCCCTGAGCAGCATGCGTGTGAGCGGAACAGCGATAACGACTGGACGCACAACATGCATAAAAGCCTTTAAGCCTTAAGGCTGTTTATATGAGTGGAAAATAATGCATAATTTATATATATTATAAGCGACGAGTGAAGACATCCTACAGCACCACACACAATACTACATTGAGTCGTGTTATTCTCGTACTGCACTACTGTAGCACATAAGTTATCACATTTCCGTCATTTTGATTTGCTCAGAGGCGACATTGTGCGGCTTACGTGGGCAGGCACTGTGTGTCTGAGTGTGTGTTTGCGTAGCTGCAGGCATAAATTTAAACTAAACAAAGAGCACATTAATTTCATGATAAATAAATAAAAGGAGAGCAATTAATCATTTGCTTAAGCATGAGGCTACGCTGGCGTATACGTAATATCGTTTATAATTTACTTAGCCATGTGCACGTCTTGCTACATTGTCACTACGACAAGTCGGCAGCCCGGCAAGCAGGCAGGCAAGTAACCATGTAGGCAAGCAGTCTTGTCGGCAAGCAAGCAGGGTGGAGTCAGCAGGGCGCAGGAAGCAGGCAGGCAAGTAATCTCAGTCAGTCAGCTAACATTTATGAACTTCATTAAACGTTTTTGATTTGATTTGTCTTGGCTTGGCTTGGCATTGGCTTTATACTTTTTGCTTGGCTTCTTTCTGTGGCCATTAGCGTGGAATGCTGCGTATGCTTGGCGTTTGCCTTTGGCTTTGTTTTACATGTTCGTATAACAAACATAACAACAACAACAGCAGCATTTCAAAAATGCCTACAAGTGTGTGTGAGTGTTTGAGTGTGTGTATGTGTGTACACGTGTATACATTATTTATGCACAATAATCAATCAATATGCTTGATTTTATTTCGTTTTCATTTTCATTTGTTACCTAAGCGTTACCTAACTGGCTGCTTGGCGTTTAGCGACTCTGCTGCCATACACGTCTATCTCATGCTCTGCTGTCACAGTGGGAGTGTGTGTGAGTGTGTGCACTGTCTTGCTGGAGCTTACGCATGACAGCTTTTAGCGCTAATTCGACGCTTCTGCAATTTATTTCAATACATTCAATCAGACTTTTGCGCGTTCGCTTGTTCGCTTGTTCGCTCGTTCGTTTGTTTGAAATTCCTTTCGTAGCATTTATTGCGCTTGTTACACAGCAGAAAACTCTGACTCACACCTCGTCCATGTACACTGCATGCTCTAATAATCCAGCTCATTGTCCTTGTCATCTGTTGGCGGCGTCAGCGGCATCGTCATCGACTTTGGCTACGGCTGCAATAGCAACGAGAACGGTAACGGCAATGACAACGGTATCGTCAAGTGTGCTTTGGCTACAGTTGCCAACAACAACATTTCCAACGCTATTCACATCGTGTATATTATATATATGTGTGTGTGTGTGTGTGCTTTGAACTTCGATTTCATTTCTGATTTGTTTCGTCGTCGCACATGACTAACATTTAAATTTAAATTCAAATTCAAATACATGGGGCTGTGGGGATTACTGGTTGCTGGTGTGAGCTGCTAAGTGCTCTCGATGTTTCACTCTCTTTTTTCTCTGTATTTTCTTTTTCTTTTTCGTTTTCCTTTCATTTTTTATTTTTTTTTTTTTTTTTTGTTATGTGGCTTACGTATTCCTTATTAAGTTTCATTGCTTGCTTGAAATAAAATATTCATTAGCCTTATTGCTTGTAATTTAATTGTTTGAAGTAAAGCGTCGCAAAGCGAAATGCAGAAAAGAAAAAAAAAAAAAGAAAAAATAAATGCAAAGAAAAATGAAATTGTCGCTCAATAAGCATAAATTGGCTTTTAGCTGACTTCATTCTACGTTATTAAAGCGCAAGGCAGGCAGCAAATGCTTTAAATGCGTCACATGCAGCGTTATTGGCTGGCTGCTTAAATTCTTTGTAAATTGTCTTAAATTCTGGCATTAAATGAATTTGCTACTGCCAAAAATGTCATTTAATGTGTGTGTTGTATATTTTACATATTTATATATTTTAAATGCGTAAATTCGTTAATAATGGCATTTAATGCTTTAATGCTGTTAACTTAATTTTTGCTAATTTTAGCTGAGCTGCACATGCTTATGATAATGATAATGCTGGCAATCATGATAATGATGTTGTTCATAATCAAACTCATGATGATAATGTTGCACAGCAGCAGCGGCATTTGTTAGTTGTCAGCAAATAAACACCATCAAGCAGCAGCCAAAGAAACGACAACAACAACAACAATACCAGCAATATCAACAGCAGGCGCAAAATCAACAAACGCTGCAAAATAGCAAACAATGCAACCAGTAAAACAACAACAACAACAACAACGAGAACAGCGACAACAACTATCGCAAACATTATACCGAGTGTGCAAAAAACAAAGAGTGACAGAAGAGAAAACGCGAAGAGTGTCAAAACGCTGCTAAAACTTATAATTACCTTTTTGGCTGTCCACCATGGGACTAATTTTCATTTCGTTTCTGTTGTTTGATGTTTTGCTTGTGGGTTGCGTTGCTGTGGCTGCTGTGCAAATCTGAACGAATTTCAACATATGAGTATCAGAAATTTGCCATAGCAGCCAAAAAGTTTATTGCAGTTATATTTTTTGTTGTTGTTGTTGTTTTTGCTGTTCTAGCTGTTGAAATTTTCAATTACAAAGTTGTCAGTTGTTGAACAACAACAAACGGTTACTGGTCGCAATTGTACTATGGAAATATTTTTAAAATGTTTAAAATACAAAAAAAACGAGAGAAAAAATAAAAATAAATGATTTGTTGGAAATTGCAAAACTCATTAGTAAATAGCGTAAAAAAGTTGCAGACAGCAAAAAAACAAAATAATAAAAAGGAGTAACATACAATTTTAATTGTTCAAATGCAAATAAAAAGGAAACGAACTTTTTGCACAGAAATGCATTTAAACAAAGTATTAAAAATAAGTAATTTTATTAAGTATAATAGGTTTGAACGACTTTTTGTCACACTTCATACCAATGTGTAAGTGACAATGACACTCATAATTTTGTTTCAAACTTTCCTCAACGTTTTGCCACCGATGCGAAAGTTCTGACTCTCAATTATTATTATTACGTTGAAATTATATTAGTAATGACTCCGGGAATTTTGAAACAGATTATTAAGGTGCATATGATGAGTGAATTAAATTATATAATTTTGAATAGAACTGAATTAACAAAAACAATTCATTTCAGTGATAAAATTCAGATCTACACTGTATTCGATGTAATAATAATTTTTGGATTTTTGAAATTTTATTAAATTTTTTCAATTTTTGAAAATCCAAAAGTCATATACATATGTTATCTCTTTTAGCCATACACAGAAATGTGCTGCAATTTGAATCGTTACAGCTTCTGCATTTTTGCACGGCTTGACTCAAAACAGCATAAATTTCAACGCCGTACTTGAAGGCACTTTGCAGTGTGTTTAGAATGCATTGAAATCAGCGAAATTAACAAGCCGTCACGAAATTGAAAAGCTACCTGCCCCTTTTAGTTTTAGCAAAATTTCAGCTTCTGTGGGCCATGACAGTCTACATGTTTCAGGACTGTCATCGTCGATTGAAGCGAATTCTGTGAATTCGTCGCTGATTGGCGGTAAGTTTGATTCGTGGTTATTACAATACAGAGTTTGGTTAGGATACAGCTGTCAACAGTTGAGCTGACGAGTTTTTAAAATATAAAAGTGAATTCTGATTTATACTTGATTGCGGGAAGTGATGCTTAATCTCTAAATTCGTAATTGAATTCCTGTAATAAATTAGCTTATGGGGTTCTAAGCATTTCTGTCGCCTGTCAAGATGTGTGACAGTCTTTTGAATTAAAATTCTAAAATTCTCACGACATTCTAAATCTATTTTTATCACGCTTCTGAGGAAGTATGATTCAGAGTTATTTTTAGTTTGGATATGCACTGTGATTTTGATTCTTGTATCATTTTATTGATTCGTTTTTTTAAGGCAAGTCTTTTTTTTCTCTTTGCATTACATTGACTTTAACTAACTTTATATCAATTGATTCGTAAAGCAACTGACAGGTCGTGAAGTAAAGTTATACTTAAGCTTACAAAGATTCCATGTGAGGTACGTCGTTCTCTAATTTAGCTTGACATGGCCCATGCGTCATTTGGTTAGCATATATTTGCCCAAAATGGCCAACAAGCGGAAGTTAAATTTATCGAAGTATTGGAATGCTGCGCAATCAGCTGCCACGATCTCATTTCATATTCAAATTTACGTACGAACAATTTTGCGAAACAAAACAAAAAAAAAAATTACGAAAGCAAAAAAAAAAACAGCAAATCAGAAAACTGAAAACAGCAAAGTAAGGCAACGCAACGCACAAGGCACAGCTGATGCGGCGAGCGCCATGAGGGCGCTGTATGTGTGCAGTATGCGAGTGTGCGGGTATGCGGGTGTGCGTGTTTACTTAAAAATGGCTAAAATGGACAGAGCTGCTTATGCTGCTGCGCCAAGTTACTGTGTTCGAGAGTCTGCGATGAAGGCAGACACGAGCCAAGCATTTCTCTTCTTGTTGGCTGTGAGAGTTTTGTTGAAATGTTTTCGCTGAATTTCGTTTTTGTTTTCACTTTTTTTTTTTGGTGTAAATGTTTGGCCTCAGGGATGGAGAAGTAGGGAAGCTGCGTTTGGTGTTGGCGAAAAACTAATAAAACTGTTTGTCAAATTTAAGACAAATAAATTGTCTAAAATGTGAAATAAAATCCATAAAATGCCGTTAGCTGCAATCGATAGTCAAGCGACGTCATCGTCTTTGCCAGCAATGCAAAGTTAATGGCATTCGCAGTTCGTATTGGCACAATGGGCGCAACTTCGGCGCAACGGCTTGTTGTTATTTTTTCTATTTTTTTGTTATTTTATTTGGCTTTTCTCATCTCCTTCCCGTTTTTCTTTTTTCTGCTGCTTTTGACGCTATCGATTGTGTGCGCGCGCGTGTGTGTGTGTTTGTGTGAGTGTATATGCTCGTAAGTATAAAATAAAATGCTAAAAATTCAATTTGCAAAACGTTATCCGTAGGATTTACATAAAGCAGTCATTTTGAAGTTATACGCACAGCTTTGAATCCTTTTTGCTACTTTTAAGCCAAACAGGCAGCCAGGCATCCAGGCAGCCAGGCAGGGAGGCAACCAGGCAGCGAGGCAGCCACCCACACAGAAATTGAGTATTGTGTGCAACTGCCGCAGAGTGTCGAACTGTCGAATTGCCGTTGAACTGCCATCGAACTGCTGAGTACTGCGCGCAAAGCATTGAGCCCTGAGCAGTTCGCCCAATTGAGTCAAGCACCGAACCGTGCTGCCCTCGTTGCCAACAAACCAAAGCAATTCCGCATTCGTGCTGGCAAGCTCCTGGGCTGCTGCCTGTTCGCTGCTGGCTATTGGGCTGCCATGCTGCCAGGCTTTTGCCTGTTAGCATTGACAAGGATACTGGATTCTGGATACTGGATACTGGCACGGCGGCCCATGTACGTACGAGTATTTTTGCGTTGTGGATATGGCAAATGGAAAACCATCAAATTTATTGAAATCACTTTCGTTGGCAAACATGCGTATGGCATGGCAGTAAGGTTTAGCGTGCGCAGGAAATCGTTTGCTCGCAAATCGTTTTCTATGCTGGCTGAATTCACCACAAGCAGGCACAGTGGGAGGCACTAAGGGAGGCAGACAAAGCCACTGCCACTGCCACTGCCACTGCCAGTGTGACACTGTCGTGATTGTAAACATCGAATCAGCGAACATTTGTGCGTGAACGAATACATTTGCACATGAGTGTATAAGTCCTGGCACATCTTACAACACAAAATATCTTTTACTGTCCTTTTTTGTAGTTTCCCATAGAATTTACTTCAATTTACTTAAAAGTTTCTGCGGCTGTGCACATTCGTATTGTGCTGCGCATGTAATGCTGTACTTTGTTGCCAGTGTTGTTGTCATTTCAAGTTGCACATAAAAAAAAAAAAAAAAACATTACATGAAATGAATAAAATCGAAAGTATGCGATTTTTGTGACAGTTGTCAATCTTATGGGCGGTTGCATGTGGGCGTCTTGCATAGTTGACATGCCATATATATTTTTGTTTTGCATGTTTTCTTCAGTGTGGCTTTCTTTTCGTTTTTATTTATTTTGTGTTATTCAGACTAACAAAGTTGTTATTTGCTTTTATGACTGGCGACGAGTGTCTATGGCTGACATAATAAAAGAAATATTCATATTTGTGTGCCTGCAGTGAGGCTTCAAGTGTTTGGGTGTGCAATTTCAGCAAGGCGCCAGCAAGGATGACGCAAAGAGAGGCACATCTGTTGAGGTTTGTTAACTCGCATAATTTATTTAAATCGCCAACGCAGCATTTAAAAGGAAAACATTGATGTAAACAATAATTGGCGATTGCCATGGGAGCGAAGAATAAATAAGAGATTCCTCTAACTCGGATTTGCTAGCCATGGAAAACTGGACTGGCAAGCGTTCAATTTCATGAAGTCGAGTTCAATTTCGCTGTGAAATGTTTTACAATCTCACTTTATGATTTCGAACAATGAGATTGCTGAATATGTTTGTTGATTAATTAATTTACGCAGAGTTTGGATGATTTATGTGAATGTGAAATGCGTTTATGCGTAAAAATATATTATCTACTTTAAGTATTTCCTCAGCTGTGAGATAAGGGAATCTCTTTGTTATTGCCATAATTGAATTTAGCTTGTAACAGCTTTTGATGCAGTTAAGTTTTTCCCTCACAAAGACCAGTTATGTATTTTAATTGTATATACTTTTCATGCCAACAATATTCACCCATGTAAGAAACGAGAAAATGATTCCCAAAGCAGCACATCAAATGATTGAATGCTCTGCCTATGACAGCGCATCGACTGTGCATCACTCGGCAAGTAACATTGACTTTCCATCATGCGAACAGACTTTTATGCAGGTTAACGATAAACTTTGTCTGCAAGTGCTGTCGATTTCGATTTGACAATCTACATGACATTATTGTTCATTGTCCTGCTCAACTGCCAACTTGAAATTCAAAAGCGATTTTATGCACCTCCAAAGACTTTTTCACAACACAAACTACAAAATAAATAAAGTGAAAATCGCCAATGGTATGGGTTTGCAAACTGAGTGGCGCACAAGTGCGGCGTTGAATGATCGAAACGACTTAACGGTAACAATTTCTATTTCACCTGCTTTATCAAGCAATAAAAATTCAATCACACACGCCAACGCCAATGAAAAAGCCAATGCTGGAGCCGGAGCCAATGCCGGAGCCAACACAGAAGCCGTTGCTCTTGCCGTTGCCGTTGCCGTTGCCGTTGCCATTACCTCCGCTGAGGCTGTGCTGGCTGCTGTAAAGTTACGCAGGCAGAAAGGACGTTTGCTACACACTTTAGTGCCAGAGTTGATAGTTACGTAGATACACGCAGCTACACGTAGATACAACATCGAGATAGAAGTCCCAGCGCAGTGCTTAAATATGCACATGTCGCAAATTCAATTGAACGCACAGGCGAATGGCAGCAGGCAGGACATTATAGTAAAACTAAACCATATCCGCAGGATAACTAACTAACAAGCTGTATAGTGTTGACAACAACAATGGGAATAGAAACAACAACAACAACAACAAAAAAAAAATAAACAGAGAAAAAAAAAAGAAAATAGAAGAAGAACAACAAAAACCTAAAGTGTTGACCATTAGCAAGCAGCAGTGGGCAGCTACAAAGCAATGCTGATCAATGTGCTGTGGGTGTGGCAATGAGTGCGTCCATGGTGACGATGACTGTAACGCATAAACGTTACTTTTTATATGTTAAAAAGGATTTGCGGTTAAGCATCGTCCATCGAGCAACGAACCACAAAACGCAATGAGGGAGCATTCACTGTCTGCGCAACGACTTCGACATGGTTTGGCAACAAAAGACGCCTAGACAGGATACAAGATAAAAATCTCTCTCTTGTGGGGCTGACAGACAATATGGCCATGCTATCATACAGCCTGTAAAATCCTTGCAAAAATATACAAAAAAAAAAAAAAAAAACAAAAACCGAAAAAAAAGGTGGAGCAAAATTGTAAGCAGTTGTGCCAAACGATTGTAGATTCTGTGTTGGTGCTTGGCTTGCGTTGACTTGCCTTAGCCTGCTGGGCCTGCCATGTTGGCTGTTGCTTGTTTGTTAGTCTTGTTTTGTGGTTGTTATCAGGATAACGCACAGACACGGCATATACACGTGTATTTAGTTGAACAAACAGCAAACAGCAGACAGCAGACAGCAACAGCAAAAAGGCAAACTTGCTTATTGTCAAAGTAATCAAATTGAATGTGTTCAAAAAAAAAAAAAAGAAAAAAAACAAAAAAAAAACAACAACAATAACTGACTATAGCAGCAGGTAAAACACAAAGCGTTTATTTATTTATTTTTTTTTATTGCACACCTGCAATGCCTACTGCGCTTGTGTGTTGGTTGGTTGGTTAGGCAACTGCTTGCCTTGTTATAGAGACAATAATCGACATTTTAAATATTTAACATGCGGAATGTAAAGTTTTTTGCCAATTTTGTTTGACGTTTTTTTCCTTCACAGCTTTTAGCCCGTCGCATTGCTTGCCAAACGGCTTGCTCTACTGCTTGCCTGCCATTTCCATAGCTACCTGCTTGCCTCACAGCTTGAGGGCTGCCTTTTTTAAGTTTCTTACGCCTGCAAGCCAGCCAAGCGTTTGCCCTGAAAGTTTTTAGTTTTCTTGCCAGACAAGGCATGCATGAACATTCTTCGCAAGCAGTGGAAGAAGTCTTTGCTATGCCATACACTTTGCGTTGCCGCAGTAAAATGTGCAAGGGGGGTGTGTGGCTTTGGTGGAAAGGGAAAAAGAAATTGTGAAAAAAATTAAATTAAAACTTCGTTTCGCGTAAATCACGTGCAGCGCGTTACGCATAAACTTGCACGCGCGCGCATTTTTAGGTTGCTAAGTGCGTGGGTGGCGCTGCTCCCGCTTATGTGTGCTGATGCTGTTAGGCAGCTGCTGGCTGCTGGCTGCTTGGTTATGACGACCGTTTTGCTGTGACGTGTACACAGCAAACAAAGGCCTGACGAATTGTTAAGACAGCCAGATGGTGGCTTGTAAGATGAGGCGCATATGGCATAGCTAGGCAAGGTGAGTAAAGTTAAGACAGGGTAAAGAGGCTGCTGTGGCAACGCAAGCTTTGCGGTAAAGGCAATCGCTAAGACTTAAATGCCAGCAATTGTGTCAACATGTGGCTGTGCAAATTGTGGCTTCTTGGAAATATTATTTCCGGTGTAAAGTCAAAAAAAAAAAACGAAAAAAAATCAAGCACACATGGCAGCGCACAGAATTCACTTATAAATGCTGCTGCCAGCTTTTGAAGAAAAATTTCAAGCCAGAATGAAACTTTTGCCTTGCATTGCTTGGCATGGCACATGCCAAGGCATGAGAAAGCGAGCAGCAAAAAAGTGTGGGAATTAATAAGAAATAAGGAGAGTGGCAAAAAGTAAATGCGAACTTCAGCATCAGAAGCAACAACGGCAAAAGTAGAAATGACAGCGAAATCACTAAT
Source organism: Stegana nigrithorax (assembly GCA_037044495.1). Classification (NCBI taxonomy): domain Eukaryota; kingdom Metazoa; phylum Arthropoda; class Insecta; order Diptera; family Drosophilidae; genus Stegana; species Stegana nigrithorax. Next base: position 13,621 of record JBAMBQ010002948.1, on the reverse strand, counting down.
ACGCAGCGAAAATATTGCAAAATGATTTTAACGCAATGCTGCAGCAAAGAAAAAACAAAAAAATTTAAAAAAAAAAGAGTGGCAGGAAAAATGAAAAAGAATCAGCCAAGAAGCAGTCAGTTTGTGAGTGTGGATGTGAGCTGGCTAAATTAATGGCGCCTAACTGCCTGGTTACAAGATGTATGCGCAAATGTGAACTGACGATGCGCGGCATAGCTGCTGACAGCAGAGGCAAGGTCGGTGCGGGCTGCGGGGACCTGCGTTGGTGGCACATATGCAAATATATAATTTAAGTCTTAAGTCGTGGCATTGCTTTGCGTTGTTTGACAGTCAGTTTGTGTAGTTATCGTGGTTGTTGTTGTTGCTGTGGTTGTTGTTGCCGTTATGCTCTGCAGACACACTGTGATGTGGTGAGTTGTTGAGCAGGCAGGCGAGCCGATTAAAACTTTCGACAGTATGTCACGTGGTTGACGTAAAACTGACACGAACATACATACATACATACAGGCAAGCGGGCAAAGCCAAGCAAACCAAACCGAACAGCCCACATGGCTCAGACCCAAGTGCCACCCACTTGCATACGTTAATGCCCAACGCAGAAATGCTTTTGAAGACATGTCGCTGCCATTTTTTCAAGCTGTCGCGCTTTATGCTTTTTTTTTCTTTGATTTTTGGCTCTTTTTCGTGCCTTTTTTTTGTTTTCGCTTGCTCGCATTTTGTGTGGCATACTTTGCGGCGTAAACGCGCGCTTGCCAGCTTATAACAAAAACAACAACAACAACAACGGAAGTGGCTGCTTTTTGATTTTCCAGCAGCAGCCTTCTTCTTTCGCCTACTTAGCCCTTTTTTTTTCTTTTTTAGTTTTTATTTTTGTTTGTGGAAAGTACGTACCTAGCACACTCATCTGTCATATGCAGGTGTCTGCGCTGCTTCCTGCTGCCATGCAGCTGTCATGCTTACACTTGCCTGCGGCCACTGCTGCCGCTTACCCGCCCTGCTCGCACTTGGCACACTAAGCTCTTGGCAATTTGTCAAGCGTGAGCTTAGCCTGCCAGCAAATGGATGCACAAATGGTTACACAAGCACGAATATTTTTGCAGTGTGCTGGCAGTTCCGTGCTGCGTGCTGTGTACGGTGTGCTGTGTGATGTCGCAGTGTAACTCACTTAATGCTCGACAGTGCTGGCCACGCCCACTTATGCTTACATTTTGACGTTCGTTACTGTTATGTAAATCTTTGCAGTAAAGTCAGCCGTCGCTTTTATGCTGAATGGTCTGCCCAAGAATGTGAACAGACCGTTGTCTGAAGTATCTTGTTAAGCGGCTCAAAAATCTTTTTTTAAATTTCAGCTCACTCCTGTTTTTTTTTTTTTTTTGTGTTTAATGTGTCTAGTAAATAAACAACATTCGTTGGATTTTGTTTTTTTTTTTTTATGGCATTTCAATAAACATAATAAACGATTTTGGCTTAAATTATGATTGCCCTCCCCTGCAAGTGTCGCTCGTTAGCACAACAGCCGGGCTTAGCCTTTTGTTGACATTAATTTGATTTATGCGCGCACATTAGACGCCTAAAAATGTGCCAGCGAAACGTTAAATGCTCAACGCTCAACGCTTAACCCGGCTTTAATGCGTCGCATATTTGCTAAGCTCTTTGCAAGTCAAAAGGCTCTCACAGTGTATGATGCTCGATTCGACTGTGGAGGAACATCTTTGTAGGATATTTTCTTCTTCTTATTCTTCTTCTTCTTACATTAGTAAGTTGTCAACTCTCGAGTGTGAAAAAGAGTAGCATATTAAGAAACTTAGCTGTAGTTTGAACATTTTGAGGTAATCTTCGGTTTCGACGAAGAAGTCGGTTAGCCGACTCAAGTATCCAAAATAAATGCATATTAAAGATGTTCGAAATAATCCTTCGATAAACATTGTCATCAACTTTTTTCAGATTAAATATTACAACTAACAAGGCCGATCTATAGATAACCCGAGCCTATGTAGTTTTGTCTTTCTAAATACAATTCTAAAAAAATCTGTGTATCTATTTAATTAAAGTCTTGCGTACGTTTTCGGGACTCCCTTTATTTTGCCTTAGATTTACTGGCAGATTGCATGGAAAACTCTACTCAACATATCTGATAAATTTAATCTGAACATGCTTAGATGTTAACACATTCCTTTATCGCTTCGTTCTGAATCTAAGAAAATTCTGTGCTTTGCCGGAGGCGCTGATGTTTGAACTCGCAGTTGTGCGGCGTCAACCCAAGCGTGTCATAATTTTGTGTTTACAAAATGGCTTCAATGGCAATCGTAGTTTAGCCGATGGCGTGAAGTAGCAGCGGAAGCCTAAAACTGGCAACCCTTGGCTGGAGTTCGCATGGCTACAACGCCGATGCCTCGAAGGCAGCTGGTAATGTCATGTATTTGTTTGATTTGCAGCGGATAATGCACACGATAAATGTACAGACGTCTACTCCAAAGCGCAAGTGGGGGCGCAGGAGTAAGCGCGAAAGGAGCCTGCAGGCTAGGCAAACTTATGCGCAAACATTTTCACAGTTCATTATCGAAATATGCTGATGACTTCATTATTTCAAAGTTAATTTGAAGTGTGCTTTGTGCTGTGTGCATGTGTGTGTGTGTGTGTGTGTGTGTGTGTGTGTGTGTGTGTGTGTATGTAGGCTGAAAAGATGAGTGACGGCGTTTGGTGAGTGTGCAAAAAAACAAAAACAGCAGAAGAAAAATAAAAAAGAAAAATAGAAAATTGCTATAAAGAAATTTTCGCGCACGAGCGCAGTTAAAAAAAAAAATTGTAAAAGCAGAAAAACAAAAAATGGTTCAAAAATATAGGAAAAGCCAAAAAAAAAAAAAAAATAGAAAAAATCAAAATGTTACTTAAGCAAAGGCAAGCAGAAAGAAAATCAGCTTCGTGTTAAAATGAAATATCCAATTTGAAGCCTCGTCACCGCAACACAGGGCAGCAGCACATCAACGCCTTGAGCTGGGTAGACAGAATACATGCCACAGCGCACAGGACATGGACCGTGGCCATGAATGCCAATAAGCAGGCCATATACGACCGGCAGGACTCTGGCATAAGGCTCTTGGCTCTATGGTAGGCCACTTGCAACGTCGCACTGTGCCGGTCGAGCTGGCTGAGCTAATGGATGGGCAACACCAACACCAACAGCAACAGCAACAGCAACAGTGGAAAACTGATTTAGCAAAGTGAATGAAAATGATGAAAATTGTGCTACAACACGACAACGAAAACGTAACACGACATGCGGAGCCATACACAGGCAAAGGACAGCAGAGGACGAAGTATAAGGCAAAGTAAGCCAAAGCAAAGCAAAGCGAAGCGAAACGAAACGAAAAAGATGAAGTGAAAAATTTTTGCTTGGACCGCACAATTTTTCTTGAGTTTGCTGCTGCTGTCGCTGGCATTGGTTGAAAAATTGGCTGTTACGCTGGTTTTTCATTTCGTTTGTCGAGAACTGAGTTCTGAAGGTGAGTGGACAAATTTTCGGTACGTAGGCAGTTCTGCACTGACAGGATAATGATGATGTCGTGCAAATGCAGACGGGTAAGCAGACACATGCAGCTCCACAGGGTAGTCGAGGGAAGCTTTGGGGTCTGCGCTTGCTTGGCCGTAATGAAGCTGGCACATAGCTAAAGTGATCATTGTTGTTGTTGTTGTTGTTGTTGATAATGATGTTACTGTTGTTGATGATGATAATGGGTTTATTTGCTGTCGATGTGTGACAATTTTAAGTTGTGGTTCTTTTTTTTGGTGGGTATTTTCTTTTTCTGGCAAAACTTTGCACATGTGTGCGCTGGCCAAAAAGTTTGCACAAAAAAATATTTGAAAATCAGTGCTGAAAGTGACGCTTGGCAGCACTGTGCACGCAGCATAATCAAATGTTTGCGCCTGCCGTCTGTCAAAACTGCTGACGAACGCATAGCCTCCCCTCACCTCCGCCAGTCAGGTTTTTGGACACTCAACGCATATTCGTGTTAGGTGTCCTGTCAAAGGCGTAAGGCTGCTCAAGCAAGTCGAGTCAAGGCATGGCAAGGCAAGCAGCACTGTAGCCATTTGGCAGCGTCTGAGCAAACACTAATGGCAGCACGTGTTGCACGCGCGCAGTCGTACGCATGCATATAAATCAGCACTTCAGAGAGAGGCGGCCGGTCGTTGCCATGGAGTAGCTGTCATGTCGCATGTAAAGCCAAAGGAAAGTTTTGCTCGCAAAAAGTACATAAAAAAATAAAAAAAAGTAAAAAAAAAAAGTTAAAAAAATAAGGGAACAAAAAACAAAGCTTAATGAGCTTTTAATAAAAGTCGCTTGTACTTAAAGGCACATACGCACGCACACACACACACACATACACATACGAACTGCTTGAAGCAAAACGGGTTCAGTTTCGGCATACGCACATACATACACAGTGGCTGCCTGGATAGCTGGTTGGCAGGTTGGTTGGGTTGCTCAAGTTGAGTTGAGTTGAGTTGAGTTGCCTGCCTTTTGCCTTTGTCGCTGCTGCGTGCTGCCCTTGCTGTGCGTTTGGGCGAAAAACTTATTTCTGTCACGGAAATTAAATTTACTCACTTTGGCGACATTTTCATATATTTTCCTTTTTTTTTTTATTGTTTTTTATTTTTATTTATTTTTTCTGTTGCTGTTGTTGTGTTTTGTTGCGTAAAGCACGCTTCGCCGCAGGACATGACAACAGCAAATGCTGGCAAACGCTTGAGGGCATAGCTTTGGCGCCTAAATCATGCCTGGCAGCTGAAAGACACACAACTGCGCCTACTCAGCCAGCCAAGCGTTTACTCAGTCACCCACTCACCCGGGCTCACACACAGCCAGTCCCCCAATCACCCAGTCACCCACTCGCCCCTGCACTCAGTGGCGCAGTCGCCCAGCCGCCCATTCACTTTGGCACTCGTTACAAAGGCGACAATTATACGCTTTTAATCTCTTTTGAACGTTGCAGACGTGCCTAAAATTTTGAATTCCTTTCGATTGAATGTGGGCAAAGTTTTGCCGCCTTACCGACTAACCGACTTACCGCCTTTTTTGTTTATATTTTATTGTTGTTGTTGTGTTTTGGTTTCTTTTTTTTATACTTTTATTTTTCATTTGCTTTATGCTCCATGGTTTCTGGTTTCAGTTGCCGTTGCGCTTAAAATGCTGCCTAAGTGGCTCTCTCCGTGGCTGATGCTGAGGCCGTGTCTGTGGCTGGAGCTGTGCTGGCATAATTAATCGTAATCGCGCGCTGCAATCTGCCTTCCATGCGCTGCAGTTAGTTTTGATTGGTGACATATGAAATGAGCCGAGATTGCGTAGATTTATTGGCCACCATTAGTTAGTTTGTAGATTAGACATTTGGCTTTGGCTTTGGCTTTGGCTTGGGTTCTTGCCTGTATATGTGCCAACTTCATTTCACATACTCGCGTCTAGGCGACGTGTTATGTGTGCAATTACGATTATGTGGAGTTACCCTTACCTACATTGGTATGCTTTTTGGTTTTTTTCCCAGTTTTGTTTTGATAATAGAAAGCGAGAGTTATGTGCATGTGACGAACAATGCGCCTTAATTATGTTTAAAATAAAATCATTAAAATATGAATTATGCGGCGCAGTCTGCACATAGAATTTAAAAGAGTTTCCTACATTCCTCCTTTCCCTTAACCCTTGCCTGGGTTGCTCTTTAATACTGTCGCCGGTTTCAACTCCCTCTGAATATTTTCACATCAATTCTTATTTTACTTTTCATTTAAATCATACAATATACAGAGCCATCTACTAAATTTTGGTAATGTTTGAAAGGTGAATTTTTCATCTTTCGATCGCAGCTAAGCTCAAGCTGATCCTACTTTTCTTGCCAAAATTTAAATGATGACGTCATGTTTTATGTGATTTAAATTTCAAATTCGGTATTTTAATGAACACACTATGTATGAATCGATTAATTGTTTAAATTTTTAGGATCGTCAATTTGGTTTTTCCTATGTTTATATGCGCACAGGTATGGCAAATGTGGAGTTCACAACTTGAAGTCTAAATATGTCTAATTACACTCCGAGGAGGCAAAGCTGAGCGCTCGTGTCGCTTGTGTCTATTGCGAACATTTTTAGAACACTTTTGGGGCGCAAGCAATTTACGCAGGTCAGCAGGCGTAAGCAGACTCTCCGATCTGCTTCAACACAGTCACTCCAAAGCATGTCAACGTCATCATAATATATGTGATTATCAAGAAGACGTTGCTTAGCGTTCCGTGGCGCTGTGTTGGCTGCAACTGTAACTTGCTAATAGCCATGGAATGTGGTACACTTTGTTCTTACTGACTTTAGTTTTTTGCTCTTTTTGGTTTTTTTTTTTTTTTTCTGTTTTTGTTTTTTTTTATGCCTTTTGTAAATTTAATACCCTTGTCAAGTTGAAACTTTTGTGCGATTGTTACATTTGCGGCACGGCCCATGTCAACTGGCAGCCATAATATTTCCACGCTGCCTGTGCAATTTATAACTTAAGCAAAGTGTCAGCAAGCGTATCGTGCGAGTAGACGCGCTCGTCCAGCATAGGGAAGCGACCTGTGAGTGTGTATGTGTGTGTGTGTGTTGCATGGCGCATACAACATGCCATATGCCACATGCCGATGTGCGCTGACTGCGGTGACACGCTGCTGCCATATACATACCGACATACACTCAGATATGCCATACGTAGACGAACGTACTACATAAATAAACAATTGACCAATGCTGGCATGCCTGGCTGTAAAAGTAAGTGTTATGTAGGCAAGAGGGGCTGAGGGTTTGGGTATGGTGTGTAAGTCTTACTACGATTCATTGAATTTGTGAAATATGGCAAAACTTTTCAAACTATTGCCAAAAGAAAATTGTGCTTAAAACAAGCTCAAGTAGGACAACAACAACAACACCATCAACAACAACAACAAACACATCAGCAATCAGCAGCAACAACAATAACAAGAAGAAGACGAAGAAGAAGAGCAATTGCTAACGATGTAGCGGGCATTAATAAGGCACAACCAGCAACAGCAACAGCAACAACAACAACAGCTGCCACACACATGTACGTAGCAGCAGTGGAAGTGTCCATGACAGTGGCAGGGGCATTGGCCAGAGCAGCGACGCACCGCGTTGGCCTTGTAAAATATATCGTAATGCTTTTTGCTATGTCGTCTGCTTCTTCTTTGTCGCTGCGGCTGCCACTTTTTTTTCAACGATGGCGCTCAGACGCTTTAGCTGCCTTGCTTTTTTCTCTTCTTTATTGTTGTTGTTGTTGGATTTTTCTGTTTTTTGTTTTTGTTTTTTCTTTTCATATGCTTTTGCTTTGGCGTTTTTTTTCGAATTCCATTTAAAGTTTGTAAACCGAAACATCAATCTTGCCGAAAGTTGCGACATGTACGTGGTTAGCTGGGGCATAGGGCATACGCCAATGTTGTTGTTGTTGATGATGTTGTTGATGTTGTTGTATAGCTTGAAGTAGCAGCAAGTGTCAGCAATATTGCTGCTCATTAAATTACATTGGAAATGTCGTTGCCAAGTAAGAAGAAGTAAGACTCGAGAGGCGGCAGTACGCGCAGTACTTGTGCCACACTGCGTATAAGTAATGTACATTTACTGTTTATATATATTACGACGTTTTTAGCAGACTTGCTGCTAGTGTCATTGTTGTTGCTGTTGTTGTTGTTGTTGTTGTTGCTATTACTGGCTGCTGTCAGCCAGGCTGCCACATTGGGAGCAATTTAAAATGATAATTTACACAAATGCGTTTAAATAAATAAATGGCAAGGCGCATACATCTTGCAGCAACGGCAACAAAGACGACAATAACAAAAACAACAATAAAAACGACGGCAATGACGATGATGTCGACGACGACTACGACAAAGACGCATGCTGCCAACGTTGACTGTTGCGACTGCCAGTTAAGATACACGCAACAGCAACAAAAACCAAAAACCAAGAACAAACAAAAAAAAAAAATACAATTTTAAAAACTGTAGTGCGAAAGAGACAGCAGACAGGCAGGCACATTAACGCTTTGCGTCGATTCCGGTCTGCTTTCATATATTTATATTCGCTGTATGCTTCTCTCGTTGTTGCTTTGTGCGCGTCGTAGGTGCTGGCAACAACAACAACAACAACAAATCAGTGACAACAATTGCGCCTCGGCGGCGTGTTTAAATCACGCGTAATGAAGTTGTCGCTGTCGTGTTGTTGTGTATGTAATTGCTGTTGCCGCACATTGTTGTTGTTGTTGTTGTTTTAAATTTTTGTAGCTACTGTTGGTGTTGCTGATGCTGTTGTTTTGCATTTTATCGCGCTCGCATTTATTTTTGCATTTCAGTTGTTGTTTGTTTGCTCTCACACAAATAAATTACAACAGCAAATGCCATTAAAAGAACAAGTAACAAAAAAGTAACAGAAACAAAAACAAAAACAAAAACAAAAACAAAACAACAAGAAAGGTGGCAAGGCCAAGCAGCAAGTAGACATTAGCTCTGCTCTGGCTTGCATAATGTGCCGCCATTTGAGGCCCTCCGCTGCCTGTTTAGAGAAACGTGCCACGCATAGCAATTGAGCAAGCAATCAAACGACGCTGCAAGGCTAAAGCTTGGCTGTTGCTGTCGCTGCTGCTGCCGCTGCTGCTGCCTCTATACGTAAGCGTATCTGCAAATGTGTGCCAGCAGCATGCGCACTGAAATTGTTTTCGAAGCAAATAAATTTCAGCTATAAGATTGCCAACACGCGCCAAGTTCATTAAAGGCTTTAAAACCAGGCAACGCCTGTAGGCTGCACATTATGTTGTTTATGCTGTCCGTTCTGCCAGTCTATGTATGGGCATATCGCGGAAAAATTTAACTAAAAAGCAAAGGACATTACAAATGCACATGCCCATGTTCACGCCCAAGTGCGCCCGCATGCATTTAACTTTAATCGACAAGCCACAATCAACGGCGCCGACAATGTAAAACTAATCAAAAGCCACGCAGCTGACTACCCTTCACACACACACACACAGACACATTCACACTCACACACAGAAAGACGCACATACACGAGGTCACACTGTAAGTATGTGAGACGGCTCCTTTTGCACTTGTCATCGCGGCATGGCAGCAGTTGTGCAAATTACATGTTTACAGCGCAAAGCCAAACGTAAATACCCATTAAGTTTGTTGTTGACAATATTTTCTCTGCTCAAGGCTGCAAGACAAGCGTTGCTTAGCTTTGGAGTAGTCAACGGTGTCTGCTGTTCGTATGCGTGCGTGTGCTTGTGCGTGTGTGTGTGTGTGAGTGTGTCTTTAAAGTTTGTTTGCACAGTTTGGGGCGTGTCGTCTGTGGACAAGTTTAGTTGCATATGGCTTGGCATGCTCAGACAAGCTTTGGCATGTGTTAACTTATTAGCTTAGTGTCAGGACATCTTCGGCGATTCTCACTTTTGGCAGTTTAATTATTCGCACTGCGATAGTTTGTGCTGCGATGTACCTAGTGTCTGATTGGCCTTCGACTAAGCGAAAGCAGTTGGGCAGCTTGCTTTAAATAAACTCTTTTGCCACTGACTCGGTGATGGGTGATCGACTTAGCAAATTAGTTGCATGCTGACACACAGCAGCTGAAGACGGAGTCTCCATACTGAAGTTGAGCAATAAATGCCTGAAATTGCACTAAAAATGCGTCCTTGCACTTACAGCGATTGTCGGCTGAATGAGCTATTTGCCATAGTGTGTACTTTGCTTATTACGGACTCGTGTCGAAATTTCTTCTTTCATTTTCGATTTTCGTACTTCTCTTTCTCTCTCTCTCTCTGAATATCAACTGTTCAGAATGTTTGAAAAATTTCGTTATAATTTTGTAAACACATCGATTGGCATTGATTTTGATTTATAAAACGAAAGCTAATATTCTACACAAAGTAAGTGCATTGTTGATAAAAATATTCTACTTTGAAATCATAGTCTAATTGGAATTAAATTGATTTTAGCTGCGAGCCATTAGAGACCTACCTGAGCTTGCCCTTCGCATATAAGTTGGGCATACATGGCAGCTGCTTCTTTAATATGCTGGGTTAGCTTCGATGACATGCACCAAGAGCTCAACTCGATTGCGCCTAATTAAGTTAGCTTTGTGTTTTGTAAACAATTCCAAGTAGAGACTCGACACACCGAACTGGTCACCGTCAGAACCCGTTAAAGTACTGTCAGAGTCAAGTAAGCCAGGGCATGTGATGGGTTCAATGTTTGCTAAGCAGCACAATGCAGCTAAGTCCAACGTCCATCAACGTTGCGAACTAATTTTAAACAAATAAAACCCGCTTAGATAGACAAACAGCGCGGACTATACGTGCCACCGTCCCACCCTGCCACCGACCCAACATCGCAATGTCGCACCGTAGCGTTGTTCCATCATACCATTGTGCCACTGTGTCGCCTTTGGCTTCTGCTTTGCGTCGCATTCTTACACGTCCGCCGCTTGGCTTGGATTGGCTTGACTTGTCTTGACGTTGGCGTTGGCGTTGGCTCTGCACGAACTTCATTTTATATTTTGCGACAATTTTTCTGCAATTTTTCATTTATTTTCTACGTGTAATTTGATGGCTCCTTTAACTTTTTGACATTTTGCGCGCGACAAGCGACAATGAAGGACAACGCAAAGGTGCACAGCAACAGCAGCAGCAACAAAGGCAGCCAGGATAACAACAAGCAAACAGGCAAGGAGGTGAGCAGGCAAGTAAAGCAGCTAAAAGACAAATTGTGCAAATTGTAAATGGTTTGCTTTTATTATTTACATTATTATACGAACGCGTAGTTCGACAAGGACAATGCACGACAAAGCGTGGCAAGAGTAAATAAATAAATAAAATGACGTACAAAGAAAAACAAAAAAATTATAATAATAAATATAAAAGCAAAAAGTCAACGTACTGCCCTTTTTTTTCATAATTTTTGCCGGAAATATGACAAAAAAGAAAAAAAAAAAACAAAGAAGGGAGCTCTGGCGGACAACGTTGGTCCTTGTAATTGGCGTAGCGTGTAAAAACGCAGCAATCGACTTCCCTGTGACACTTGTGTACACATTTTTTATGTCGAAGTGTTTGTGTATGTTGTTGTTGTTGTTGTTGTTGTTGTTACTGTTGTTAGCAGTAGTTCAATAAAAAATCATAAGTTGCTTGCAGCTAATACAAACACCAGACCCATGCCCAACCCCAGTCGTCGTGTACAAATATTGACTGTAAGCACGACAACCCGTCACAGCCATCATGCTGAAGCTAAACAAATACAAATTTATTTAAAGCTTAGATTGCGCGTAGATTTATGCACATAAATTGCTTTAAAGCAATGCCACACCAGTACACCAGTACACCAGCACACCAGCACAGAGGTCACCCCACCGCCGGGACTAAGGCTTAAGCTCCCACATGCACACTTTGATTGCCAGGCAGCCACTTAGGTCGCTAAGTCTGGTCGACAAATAAGCGGCGACGGCGCTATGCGACACGGCTCGACATAATTTCAGTGCCCCATGGAATTGGAAACAGTCAACCGTTGGCGTTGTCACAGCTGCCATCGACAACAGCAACAGAAACAGCAGCAGCAGCAACAACAATACTAGAAATGAGACCAGTAACAACAACATAAGCCACGTGCTGCAAGGCAAGGCAGGAAGGCAGGAAGGCAGTACAGTGGCAGTGCTGCGCACAGGCAGGAAGAGGCTGGGTTAGGCATGGTTCACACCATTACACAGCAAAGTAATTTGTCGCGCTTCTGCTGTAGGTACTTATTGTTGTTGTTGTTGTTGTTGTTGCTGGCATTGACATGATTGCAGCATTCCGCGGGGGTTGTGCTGAAGTGGTTTTGTACCCTATTGTGCGTAGAAAATAAGCACCAGTCAAACACGCAGCCAACAGCCAGCAACCACCAGCCACCACTAGCAACAACAACAACAACAACAAAAGCCACATCGTCATCATCAGCATTATCATTGCCACCCTCTAAACCGAAAGTACCGCTGCAGGCATTCAGCAACGCAATTTACGTGCTTTACGACATTTAAAAATGTTAATAATTCGTCTCAGCGTGTATTAACAGCGAAACAGCCAAACAGCGACAGAGCAGCCAAAGCCGCTAAAGCAGGCCAGCAGGCTGCCAGGCCCACTTATGCTAAGGTGGTGACTGCCGGCTGCAGGCTACCAGGCCGCTGTGCAAAGGGCCCCAAGGCTGCTTGCTGTGCTCCTGTTGTTATGCCCGGGCGGAATTGCATGACACTTGCTCTGTATTTCATTTAGAGGATGCCGCTTGCCGCATGGCATTTCTGATCCCACATGCTCGCTAGGTCACTTGTCCGCTCGCTCACTCTCTTACACATCCGCTTGCTCATACACTTGCTCGGCAGCTGTCGATGGCATCATTCCTATCATAGCTGGTTAGTTATTTTATTTGACTGCGAGTTTGGTTTGCCACAAAACAAAAAAAAAATGAAAAATACCCGACAGTCTGTCAGTTGTCTTAATTGTTGCTTTTGCTTCATTAAAAGATTCTCTGTGCATCGGCTTTGTGTTGTCGATTTTGCCAGCCTCCTGTTGGCGTTCGTGCATTGTTTTGTGCTTATTGCAGCTGTTGGCATTTCGGTTTTTCTTTTTGTGTATTTATGTTGCTGTTTATGGCTAAATGCGCGCAGAAGTGCCTGCTGCCTCTCGGCATTCTGCTTACATGTCAATTGGCAATGTTCAGCTTTTTGTTGCATACTTTCGAGCGCACGCTTTGTTGTGCATTGCATTGCGTTTATTGCATTCCTGCTGCCACGTCGATATTAACACATTTTGCAGCTGTTGTCCTTTTTACTGTCATGCTTGGCAACTTGTCAAGTGTCATTTTGCGTATTTGCTTTTTTTCGTACTCTAACTCCGTTTATTTTTTCATAGACATTGTCTATTTGTTCTTTTGTTTTCTTCTTTTTCATTTTTCGGTATTGGCTACATTTGCGCTGTCAAGAGGCAGTCATGCTGTCGTCATTGTTATCGTTGTCAAGTGCTGCGATTTGCGTTAGTCGCTTGCTTGGATTGCTGGCTGGCATTGCAGGATATTTGCACGCTTTGGCTTTTGTGTTGCAATGCGTGTTTGATTTCCTTCTCCATTGCGAAATCGCAGCTGCAGAACGTTGCGTTTTGTTCTCTATGTGTCAGTCTGCTCGATTGTCTATCTGTGTGTATGTGTGTGTGTGAAGCATGCAAAAGGTGTAAACGTCTTGGCATTTCCTGATGACACTTAGACGACAACGACAACGACAACATTGACAATAAATCATCGTAGCTTGACGTTGGTGTTTGCTGCTTAGTCGACCTGTATTTGCATTTTATTGAACCAGTTTCCGCACTCTTTCCAGTAAATGGTTTCATCTGCATAGCGTCAGTTGTGTGGCACTCGTAGAGTGTCCTGTTGCACGTTCGTTTCTGCATTGCTGATTTAGTGTTTGCGATTACGTTGCTGTGCTTTTGTTGATACTTGCCGGCACGCCTTTGCATTTCTGCAATTTAACGTTGCCAGGAACTGTCAAGTGGCTCTTAATCCATATACTGTCGGCATTATTAATTGTA
>JBAMBQ010002947.1:0-24998 GCA_037044495.1 Stegana nigrithorax | reverse complement strand
GGAAATGCCTCCATCACTATGTGCATATACAACAGAAAAACATTTAGACATTTGTACACTTATTAAAATAAAAGCCGAGTGAGAGCGACGCCAGTGCTGAGCTGTTTTGCTACTTTAGTATGCTACCGTGGCTGACTAGACTGCGAAGCTACAAAGAATATATTCGTTTAGGGGCAGATAAACTTAGCTCCAGGCAATGGAAATTTATGGGTTAACCTACAGGAATATTTCAAAGGAGCCGGAAAACACAATTTGAATAAGGCAACTCGATCTTTGCCACGCTATAGAGCCAGAGGACTATGGCCCTGGCGAGTGTTTTGCTTGTCGGCAAGCAATTGCAATCCGATTATGCTGCCTGAGGTGCTGCTGCTTGACTCCCGCAGTTGGCTGGAATATCACTTGGCGAACACTTTTGGCCAAGTGTGATTTGTTTTTCTCGTTTTGTTGCTTCTGCGGCGTTCCCGAATGCTTGTGTTGCCATATTGTGCTGTCAGTCTGGCAGCACTCGCACGATGTCACTTGCGTTTGTTTATTGGCATTTTGCGATTGCTTCGTCGGGTATTTATTTATTTATGACACACAAAGTCTGTGTGTCACAAGGATCCTCATAAATTAACCAACTGTGTGCTTAAATACGCTACCCAATCAGCTACGCCTACGCACAGACAGACAGACAGACAGGCAGCCATGCATGGATACATACGTACATACATACAAACATATACAAATAAGTATGTATGTGCAGGATTGTGTATGTGTGTGTGTGGGTGCGGCGGTTTGGGGCTTTGTTTATTTAAGAAATTGCAGCCGTCAACAATTGAATGGCTTTGAGGCCAAAGCTGACGATGAAACCTTCAGCAGTGTCACTGTGAAAGCTAGAGCCAGGAGTCAAGAGGCAGGAGCCAGGAGCCAGGCCGAAGCCATGGCACAACTTAACTTGTTTCTTGCTTTGTATAGGTTTGTATTTATTTTCATTCAATTTCATCTGTCAGAAGTAGTCGAATCGACGAGATGAGACGTTGCCGAGGATGCAGTGTGCGCACAATGGCGTTGACAAAGATTTGTTGAAAAGCATTAACAGCACGAGAGTTCAGAGAGCAGAAACCGACATCTAAAAACGAAATACGAAAATCGAGTGGCAAAAAATACGAAAAGCAAATGCATACGTAAATGAAGAAGCCGCTTTAGATAGGCAATTGTTGGCAAGCTTTTGTCTAGTCAACAGCTACCACAACGACAATAGCAACAACAGCCAGCCTGTCAATTATAACAAGGATGCCAAGCAGCACTTGGCGTGCGTATTGTGCCTGCTGCTGTCGATGAAGTCCTTTCTTGTCTCATTTCGCTGCTATTGTCTGTCGCTTGCTGTGGAAACTTTATCTATTTATTTTTTATGACGATTTTAAAGCTCATTTACATTGTTGTCTGTCCATGCCAGATTCCATTACTGGTTCGCATCGCGCATTGCGTTTGCCGTTTAGCTTTGCTAATGGTGCATCACTTAACCCGATTGAAATACATACATATTAAATAACTGTTAACCTACTCTTCCATTCTTAGCCAACTCAGTCCACTTGACGTCACAATCAGCGCGTCAGCATGTTTCCCCACCTCAATGCCAGAGCTGACTTTTTCTGCTTTCAGACAGACGCATCCTTGGCCGGTGTTGAGCAACTGTAGCACCGAACTCTATTATGCGTTAGGCTAAGTGCCCGCCAAGGTGTTTTACTTCCATTGCACAGCCTTCGTGACGTGCTCTGCTAGCTGATTATTATGTTTGCCTTTTTGTTCTATTATCCTTTTTGCAATTAGCTGGCATTTGACTGACAATTAACGTGCAGCAACAGCCAACAGCTACGATTGCCATTTGTTACTTTTTTTTTAACAATATATTTCACCTGATTATGGCACTTTTTTCGTGTTCTTTTTTTTACTGTTGGCAAAGTCAACCACACTTAAGTTTTCTTTGTTCCACTGGCATCTGCTTTTTTCCTTTCTTATGCGCGCATTCGCATTTCGACAAACTACGCATAAAGTTTACGACTTTGGGAAAGTCTCTGCCAGCTGCGTGGGCAAAGGCGTACGGCAAGTGGGCGTGGCGGCAAGTCTGTACGCGGCAGAAGTTTTCCTTCAGTGCAGGCAGCTGTGTCAACGTTTTCGTATTTAAAAAATGTGAAGAGTAATGAAGAAAAAATCAAAAACTAAAACAAAAGCGAAAAAGAAAACGAAAAAAAGAAAATGCAGTCAGCTGCCTTAAAAAGGCAGTTCCTGTATAAAATAGTATTGCAAAAATATTTGCCACTTGGCTTTGGCATTTTTATGCACAACAACAGCAACACAAACCAGAAAAAAAAGGAACACAACTGATAAAAAAAAGTTTACCATAATAATTTGTGTTGCCTGCGCAGTTTCAGAAACTGCTTCCCAGCGAAAAAGTGTACGCACACACGTGTGTACACACATTAATACATACATGTATACATACTATAGGAATTTTTGGTTATTACAGGCTTCATATTCTTCAGCGCAATAAGCTGCGGCATGCAGCGTACGACTCGGATTGTGCGCGACCGCGTCATTGGCAGCGGAAGTGGCAGCCGCGGCGGCAGCGGCAGCGGCTACGGCCTTTAAATCTGTATTGTGCATCATCTTTCATGCTCTCCCACATGCCACCCCCCCCCTCAGGCATAATAAACTGCAATGCGGCGAGATAGGTTGAAAGGTTGCTGCTGCGTGGCTCCATTTGTGCTCAGCCTGTTAACAGTAACATTGCATGCCAACTGTCAGTCAGTTCATGGCCAAAACTATGAACATAACATAGGAATGCATACACATACGGATATAGCTGCTGCAGCAGAGTCCAAAGATTGTCAGGGTTAAGTTTGAGTATCTGATTAGCGTAAACATCATTTTGTATTCATATGTGGAGCTGTGCGTTCAATATTGGCTGGCTCCTTAGCTGCTTTTGCTTGTAGTTTTACTTGTGAGTCCTTCAAATGCAACGCAAAGCAGCTTCGACAGGTTCAACGGTGAGCTGTTGCTTTTCAATTACAGTTACATGCATCCGCAAGCTTACACATCAGTGCTCGCACATTGCTCCATAGCGAAGCTCTTAGTTTTTTCCACATATTTGGCTTTATCCGGGCTTCCTCGGTGCTGCGGCTCATGTGCTGCGCGTAGAATTTACAACTGCACGAAATTAAAATGCCAAAGCCGTGCCAAGTCGAGGAAGACAGCACGAAGCGCACAATATGTCGGTTGATTTATTTTGCATTGAAATTAAAAATAGAGCTCAACTTGCAGGCGACTGACTCTCTCTCTCTCTACGTGTGTGTGTGTGTGTGTGTGTTTTTTTGTGTGTATGTGTCACGGACAAAATGCAACATGTGTTAAGTACAGCAAACGTTGCAAAACGAAATTGGCAAACGATTGGCACTGAGCTGCGTGGCTCGCTGAAAATGAACTGCTGAAGCATGCAGCAACAGCAGCAGGAGCCGATGCAGGAGCAGAAGCAGGAGCAGAAGCTGCAGCTGACTTGTGTGACTTGGTGGCACATGCACATAAATATCAAATATGCAGCTACGTACAGTTGATTTAAGAGATCCAGCATCATGCCCGACTCCCCCCTCGGCATTCTGAACACTCTGTGGCCGCTGCCGCTGTCGCCGCCATTGCCATCGTCTGAGGAAATTCTGCGTCTTAGCTTGGCTAAGGCCAGGCAGCTGCTGCGTGCGCATATGCCTGCGGCACCGCAGCGGTAAGACTTTGCTTCACTTTAATATTTTATTTCCATTATTTTCATGGCGTCACGCAGAATCAAATAAAGCGGCTTTTGTCAAATGGAATCAATGAATATTCGATTACTTTCGGCCATAATACACAGAAGCCAGCTTAGGCGGCATGTATTGCGTTTATTTCGTAATGCGACTTACAACTGCAAGCAGCAGGCAAAGGAGCAGGCAAAGGAGCAGCCAAAGGAGCAGGCACAAGGGCAGCATAACTTCATGCGGGACAGCTTTAAGCGCCGGCTCAGAGGCAAAGCCATGTGCATATGTTACTCCTGCAGACTGCCAGCAGCCGCAGCCGAGCGTGAGATATGCGAGTGAGGTGTACCTAAAGGACAGTGCGCCGTGTGGCTGGCGCTTGATGAACTCTTGAGCACATCATCGGCTGCCTGTCAGTCTGCCATCCTGCCTGCTGCTTGCTGCCTGCTCTTCGTTTCTTAGTATTAGAGTTTTAGTTTCAGTTTTATTTTTTATTTCATTTCATTTCACTTCAGTTGGGCGGTTGTACTGTTATCTTTTTCCTTTTCTTTTTTTTTGGCTATGCTTTGTTTTGCTTTGGGTTTTTGCTGTATTACGGCGCACGTTGATCCCCATGAAATTCCGGCATGCACACCGCCTGACCGTCGAAATTGTTTTCATTATTTCATTTCATTTATTTAGTGGCTTCGCTTTGCCGTTTTATTTCTCTCGTATATTTCGTTTTTTCTGTTTATTCCATTTCGCAGCACATACGTGCTGCCCCGCCCGCCCAGGCGGTATTTAGGGCTGCGACTTATTGTCCCCCTGGGATGTGCACTCGACGGTGCTTGCCACTCAAATACACACCGCTGTACGAGGAGGGGGCTGGGGGTGGTGTATGTTGTATGCTGTTGTGGTCTCTTCTTCTTGTTTGCTTGTTGTATCCATTGGTTTTGCTTTTTGCTTTTTGCTTTTTTTTGTTTTTGTTTCGTTTTCGCTTTGGATACGTCTTTTGTTTGCAAACGTTTTAAAAAGCATTTCGCCGTGAACCATGAACCAGGAACACGGAGCCTGCGGTAGCTGCTTTCTATGCACTATCGACTCAATTTACCTGTATAGTGTGTGTGTGTGTGTGTATGTGTGTGTGTGTGTGTGTGTGTGTTTGCGTGTGTTTTTTTATAAAACATGCCTGGGCCGGCCACGTTCTGCTGTGGCGCTGCATAGTTGGTGAGAACTTCGTGGCTTAGTTAGACCGGTTGCTTTGAATGCCCAAATTTTGCAGAGTCATGCCTCAACGCACTGCGTAAGTGGTCTTCACCTGGTGATGCGATGTGATGTGAAGTGATGTGAACTTATGTGAAGTGATGTGGAATGTTGCCTTGCTCCTGCAACAAGACTCCAGTTGTACTTGGCTGTTTTTCCATGCCAATTGCGTGCGTTGAAACTGCCGAGCGTATCTTCAAATCTAATATGCGTTATTTCTGTGCTTCGGTTTTTGATTATTCAATTGGCGGCCAAGAATAATTTACATGCCATGCCGTGCATTGCTCCAGAGCATTGTTAGCATACTGTTGCAGTATGCTTAAATGCAGCAAGCAGCGACTAGAAGTAAAATTTACAAATTTAATCTGCTTAGGCACTTAGGGTGATTAAATGCACGTCTAGCAGCGTAATTGCACACTCATGTGGAACACTCATTAAGTGCAGTTTATTTTCGAAGTAGATGCAAGAATCCGCAGCAAAGCCAAGAGGTGATAAAATCCCACTGGGGTATAGCAAATTTTGATAGTCTAGCGAAGCTCGGCAAGCAGAGCCACGGATGCGCAGGAGTTGCGTTGCTTCGGCGGCATTGTCAGCTCTTTGGCTCAGTGCAGCTGCACTCCGGGCGTGCCAAGCGTGGCAGCACGTTGCCAAATGTAAGCTAAAGTCAAAGCGCCGGCAAGCAGCCTGCCAGTTGAGAAACTTTTCAGAAACTTCCAGTTGCTGCCGTGTGCTGAATCTTTGCTGTAAATTTATTTCACGGCGCGCATAAATTCCACAAAGTTCGTGTCGGTTTTTGCCTTTTGCCGTTTTGCCGTTTTGCCGTTTTGTGGTTATTTCGGCAAAAGCAGCCACAATGATGCAAAAGTATCTTGTGCCAGTGAGCATCCTCAGCAGCCATTGGCGTCGGCGAGTGTGCAGAATTGAAATTTATGGTTATGGCCGCACACCGCACAGCAAGCGACCGTTTGCTTGCACGAGTCCCTGCTCTCCGCTGCTCCTTGCTGCCGGGCAGTTATGCTGGGTCGGGTTGGTTACTTTTTTTTATTTTTTTGGTTATGCTATGCTGGATTAGGTGCAGACAAAATAATAATGTAATAATATATTTTTCAACTTGTTAACATACGAACCCGCACACGCATACGCACACGAATACGCACACGCACACGCACACGCGTGAGTTCGCCGCTCACGTAAACGCAGAACTCGTCTGCTGCATAGGACACCTACAGCCATAATAGACTCCCCGCATGCTTGGCTTTGGCTGTGGCATAAACGGCAGCAATAGGATTTAATGATGTGGAAATAGTTCCACACTCCTCGCGCCTTGTCTTCTTTTCTCCTTCTCCCCTTGCCTGCTTGGGGTTCGTGCGCAAATCGAGGAAAAATGAAAAAAGCAGCACTGACTCATCAGACAAGAAAACTAACAAATATTGCAGAGTGCATTAGTACGCTTGTGTATAAGCGGCTTTGATTGAGTAGTTAAGCGGATAGTTACGTTAGTTTTCTTTAAAGATGATGGCAGCATTATGAAATGTTGTTGTATCTGCATATGGAATGCCAGGCTTCGCTGCTATTACTTTGCACAGCGCTGTAGAGCCAGAATCCTTGTAGCTGGTAGAAAATGTTGAAGATTTGTAATGAGCCTCCTCAAGCTGATCAAAGAAGAATTACAGAAAAATAAAAATATTAAAAGAAGCTGAAATTACTTAAATTCTAAAAACTGAGTCTGCAGTTGCTTACCCCATAAAAATTGATAAATGCAGTCAATTTAATTTCAATTAAATCATTTCTATATTCGGCTTAATTCTATACAACAGAATTCCATTCGTCCATGCATATGTTTGTATGGGTGTGTGTATGTGTGCGTATGTTAAAAGATAATTAACAAATTCTTTACAATTGCATTTGTCAGCCAAGCGACTGCGGGTTGTTTATTTATGTGTTTATTTATTACTGGGGCATGAGCAGCACGCTGCCTTGCCCGCGAAATGCCAATGAGCTGCATTTGGTATGCGTTTGACAGCTAACAAAGCGACAATGTCGATTAAAGCGGTGCTTCAAAATGGCGGACAAGCCACGTTAGCACTGCCAACCGGATGTTGGCAGACTGCATGCCAACCAGCTGCCGAGCCATGTCTGCATTCGTGTCCTGGTAATCCGCACCGAAATCATAACATCAATCGCCGCCTCCGCTTCAGCCGCCTGGCTGGCCCAGGCTGCGGTCGTTAGCTGCGCTTTGTTAGCTTGTCAGGTTGGCGGCAGGTTGGCAGGTTGGCAGATTGGCAGCACCGCATGCCGCAACATGAGTGCACGTGTAAAACATTTAATGTTAATCACTTTCATTTATGCAAATAGTTGAAAATAGTTGGCCAAGGTGGAAAATAGTTTCGCGAATAATTTTTTAGCGCGTAGGTCCCAGCTACGAAGTTGGATTTGCTGTTACGTCGCCAGCCTGTACTTCTCCGCACTTCTCCGTATCGATGGGCTGTGTGTGTGAGAGTGAGCGGGCGAATTTGTGGGTTGGGCTGCGTTGCGGGCTGAGATCGTTTCTGTGGATTAAAGTTTCAGCGGTTATCGCGGCTGTCTGCGCGTGTCACAGTCATGCGGATTTCGTCGCACTTATTGGATTGTGTTTGTTATTTTTGTTGTTCGAGGCGCTGCCAACACGTCGTGCGCGCATTTGGCATATTGCTGTGTTTATGTGCTGCAAACTGCTGTGAGCGTGATAAGGAGTTTAAAGAAGCCAAGGCGATGCGCAGGCAGATGCGATCCGAGTGTGCTGTCGAAGTTAACGCCAGCGAGACGCAGCAAATTGCTGGCAACCTGCACGAAATTGTCGTAAGTCTGCGGTGAGTTGTGCCAGTTTGGCAAATATTTGTCAATACCAATTGCTGCGCTTGCCTGTAGTGCTTTGCTGTTCTGTGCCATGCCTCCTGTCTGTGAGGATATTGTCGAAATATATGTGTGAGATGAAGCAAAACTTTCATCTTTTGCAGCAGACCGCAAAAATGAAAGAAACGTCCAAGCAACGAAGAAATAAAAAAAAATAAAAACAACAAAATATGAACAAAAATGTAAAGCAGCTTTGTAAAGAGCAGAGCAGCAATCGGCAGGATGCAGGACGCAGGCAGCACGAATGCAAGCTGCATGCCGGTGGACGGTAGTTGTTAAGCTCAACTAGCATGAAGTATGCAACAGCTGCAGTGCGCAGCAGCCGTGGCCGGCTCATACACTGAATGGCTTCGGCATCTTTGTAGCAGAACTTTCTAAACTCGTAATAGAAAATCTCAAGGATGCTTAGCCAACAGACGGAATCTCCTAGCAGTTTGACTCCAGCTTGGCCCCATGCAACAAAAGGTGCATCTGCCCAAGCTGGACAGTTCCGATATTTTCAATGCATTCAAATGCGTAATCCCTGTGCACAAATGCCCTTTGTAATGGGTCTTATGAGCATGTATGCGTGTAAGCTTACAATTAAGTAATATACTCGTACTCGCACATGAATATTTTATTGCAATTCTAATTATGGTCACCCTTTTTCGATAATCCTTTTTGTAGCTTCCTTTTGTGCTGTTAACTGATGTAGTCTTCTTTGATAATACACACACACACACACACGTAGACAGATACACATTTAATTTAAATACCAAAAAAGCTTAGAGCAGCAAATGCCTATTAGTTGTCTGCTGCTTGCCACTTCGGCCAAACAGAATAATGCAGGCAAAATGCAATGCAACTTGGCAATTATGCAGTTGAGGCCGAATTGCAAAATTAACGGTGGCATGCATGTATAAATCTCAGTGTAAGCCGACAAGCTTTGTCGCAAAATCTCTTCTGGTGCTAGCTAATGCAGCAGGCATGGGACTTACATACATGACAACAACAACAACAACAACAACAACAACAATAACAATAATAAAAGCGGAAACGAAAATGAAAAGTGCAACAACAAGAAGAAGAACAAATAAAGCAAAACACAAAGCAGTAAACTTTGACGCATGGCAGTCGCTGTCGCTGCCGCTGCCGCTGTCGGCAGTAGCCGAGTCAAGCCAAGCCAAGGCAAGCCAAGTCACAATGAAATTGCATCAACTTGGCAAAGCCAAATCGAAACGAAATGTGCTTAAAAAGAGGAAAACAATCAGGAAAACTTTTTCCAATTTTCTTAAAATTTTGCTGGCATTTTAGTTTGAAAATAACACAAGCGAGACAGAGAGAGAGAGCGAGAGAGAGAGCAGCATGCGACGTTGGCTGCTGAAAACTGAGCGACGTTGACGCGCAAAGGACGTGCGTCGCAGGATCTGCTTGCATTTTCGCAACCTTGTGAGTACTTTACGTTATGTGGCCTATGCGCCACATTCGCACACACACACACTGGCACACACACACATGCTCTCTGTTGCATTTAGTTGGGTTGCTTTTCATATTGCGTGCAACGTGGCGCCGACAGACTCATACAAATACCAAACAATAACAAAAAATATAAAAAAAAGACAAAGCTAGCTGAGACAAAAATAGGAAAACCTACTTTTAAATTTTGACTTTACTTGTGTGCAGGCAGCATGTGTGCTCCGTGAGATGTTTTTGTCCCTCATGTCAGCCCGCGCCACCCTCACGCAGCCGAGCTGAGTTGATGCGCCAAAGCCTAAGAGAGCCAGACAGCGTCAAAGCAAGACATGTTCAAACTAACAAAAACAAAAACTAAAAGAAAAAATAAGAAAACAAAAAAAATGAAGGAAAAAAAAAAAATTGAAAAGAAATCCAAGTCACATAAACTTGCTTAGGCAAGAAAATAAAATTTATCTATAAAAAAACGTTGTGAGAGATGAGATGAAAACTCTTCCGACTGCACTTTAAGCTCCTTTTGATTAGAAGATTTCAGTTTGCCGCAACTTTTCTGACCGACAAACTCACATCTATCCTTCCATCGGAACAACTGTGGAAAATCCAGAACAAATAAGAACAACAACAACAACAACAACAACAACAACAAAGAACATAAAAAAGTACATTAAGGCTTGATATGGAAGGAATTGGACAAAGCTAACGTAGATCCTTTGTAGGGTACTCTGCCACAGTCAAAGGCCAACAGCAATGTGCTGAAATGCTCTTGTCCAAGCATAAAAGTGTCCCTGCCAAGGCTGCACAGGGGCAGCTGCGCTACTGCATGCGAGTCCCTCTCATGGCTTAGTCCATGAACTTCGAGACGAGTTGTTGATGCGATTGGGATTGAAAGTTGTCACTTCGATGCTAGCCGCGTTAACGTTGCCAGTTTGCAACTGCATCTTATGGCACATGTAACACTGAGCTCCACTGGCACACAGACCTTACGATTGAGCTGATGCGGATGCAGATGCAGATGCAGATGCAGATGCGGATATGTTGGATGCGCTTAGTATAATTCAGTGGTTCACAACTGAATTGCAGGGACACTGTAGGGTATGTCCTTGCTGCGCTAGCAGGCTTAAGCCCGCAAAGCACTGGGATGCCAAAATGTAGTCAGGTATGCCTTTGAGCTAGGGCACAAGGACAGCGGTGGGTGAGTTCGCGCATGTAAGCCAGCAATGTCTGTCTACCTGTTGCCCATCAGTTTCCAGGTGCCAGCTGCTAGCTGCCGGCCTAGGCCAGTTGCGTTTAGCATGGCATGAGCCCATGCTGATAGCATGGCATTCTGCTCAAACAACGGACGGCAGGATGGTCTGCTGTTATAATTTTCAAAAGGATTTACATTGCTGAAGTGACTTTGCAGTTCAAACGTCGCATATCTGTCTGCCTACACATGTCTTGTGCGTGCTTTGCAAATCCCAAAAAGGACACAAAAAAAGGGTAAATGAAAATGTATGAGTGAAAAAAATAAAAAGCTATGTTAAAGAAGCGCAGACATAGTGTATGAGTTAATTGCCTCTTGTATACCCTCATATGCAACCACACAGAGGATTTCAGCCAGGACCTGCTGCATAGTTGCCGACACCTTCATCCTTAGCTATAAAGCTGTATGCATTGCCCATCTCTTACCGCGTGTACATGTAATTAATGGCCTCAATGAGCTTTAATGGGCTCATCGTCAGCTTTGTTGTATGTCGACGTCATAAAGCGGCGCAACATAATTCGAGCCCATGACCGCAGTTTGCGTCTTCCGGACTATTGTCTAAGCTGGCAACAAAAGTGTCTTGCATAATCTTAGGCGCACTAATTAGCGCCATCGTCTGCACAGCACAGCTCCTGCGGCTCAGCTGCCGCATGTGTGCCGCAACCCAAATGCGGCCTCAATTCTCTTTGTTGTCTGGCTGCTAAGTAATTCTAATTAGTAAAACTCTTTATGTGTTAATCTCATCCATAATGCAGGCCTGTGCAGGCGTTGCGGTGTATTTGTCGCTTACTGGGCTACAGTTGCACTCATGTGTGTGTATGTGTATACCTGTGCGTGTGTACGTGCCTGGCAACAGTAATGGTCTCTTATGATAAGTTGATATTTTGTTATAACCATTAATATTGCTGTCTTTATCGTCAGTGTGCAGCTCACTCATCGGTCAATGGACTCTCGACGGACAAAAAAAAAAAACATTTATTGCTTTTCGATAGATCGTGTGTAAATCAAAAGTAACATTTAGTGCATTAAAAAAGTGTTGCATACTTTGCGGCTTTCTGTTGACTGCAATTTAGGTATTCGCCGGCATTCACTAGCTCAGCACGCGGCGCCTAATGTCCGCCCCAAAAACCGTAGATGGCGCAAGATTTTGGCTGAATTGTGGCCCCATAAAGGCACATAAATTTTCCCCCTTTTTTTGTGTTTATTTTGGATCTTTTTTTTGTTCCTTTTTGCTGAAATTAAAAATAAAAACAAAAAACAAGCAGAATAGTGCACAGCAGTGCATTGCATAGAGCAAAATGTTTGCATTACATGCTGCCGGCGTGCGGCCTCAGCGTGGCTGGCTGGCTGGATAGTTGCTCTGGCCGCTGTTGCTGGGCTGGGCTGGAACTGCGTTGCGCGTGGGCCAGCGCTGCGCGTTTGCTATTATGTTAAATCTGCAAATGCAATAAGTTAGCGCGCCACTGGCGGCGCAGTTGGCCGATAACGTGGGCAGGCCTGGCGAAGGAGTTGAAACTAAGCTAATGATCGTTGTTTGGTGGCCGTTTGCCAACGCTTGATGTTGGGCAAAGATTTATTGGCCAACTAGGCGCAGAGGCAATGTCAACGTTTGGCCTGCAGCTGCTCTATAAACAGACGACGCTCAAATAGCCGCTGAAGCTGTAACGCTTGCTCGACTGTTGCGGCGCATGCAGTTGAACGCCAAACGTTTTAATGGCACTGTCAACATTTGTGCAACAGCAAGTCTCGTAGTTAGGTCGAATGCAGTGTTACATCTTGCTTTCGTCCTTGCGATTTAAATTTCTTTCATTGACATATTAATAGCATAATGCTTTCAGGCTGTCGCACATATCACAACAACAAAAACAACAACAATAACAACAGCAAAATAACAGGAAACACAAGCACGCCACTGCAAAAGTTCTTAATACGCTCACGCACTCACTTAAAGCAGTTTGAAGGCAAGAATGTGCGTGAAAAAAAAAACAGGAAAATAATAATATAAACACGACAAGTAAATAAAGTTTTATATGTCATGTTGTTGTTGTTGTTGCTAATGTTGTTGCTGCCGCTAAGCCTCACAACGTTACTTGCCACTGAGCCCGGCAAGTCTCTGCACCGTAATGCCGATTACGCCGGCCCACAGCGCATGGCCAACAAGGCAAGTGCTCCTCCAGACGCGCACAACGGGGGTAGCTTTGTAAATGTTAGCATAAATAGGCAAGAAATTAAGATTTATGTAAGCGGTACAGTGAGCTACAAGAACAAAACAACTTCCGCCCAAAATGCCAACAAATGAGTTTGAGTGCGCAACGTTCCCGCGGCTGTGAGTTGGGTAGCCTGCGCCGAAATGCCTGCACTATAGACAGGCGGTGATAATGCGTGAGTTATTGCGCTGGCATAGCTCGGCAGACGCGCACTTTACTTAGCCTCACAGAAACAAAAAAAGAACGAAATAAATGTTTTACATATTTTAGTCAGCGCTTGTGTGCAATGGTGACATGTTCACTTTATGAAAAAACAAAAACTAAGCTTGGCAGTGGTGAGTCAAAATCAAGGGCATCGTCATGCTAGTCTACCCAGACCCACATACAGTGACGGTACAGTAAAGCATTCTGCCATGTCCCACTGTGTGTCGGTTGTTGTCGTCAAAGTAGTTGGGCTACGGCATTTTAAACGTTCGTCATGCGGCGCCGTTGTCAATGCATCCACGTCTGTCTCTTAGTCGATATGTTCTACTGACACGTCATCAATTTCAATGTGCTGCTTTTCCTGTTGTCATTCGCCTTTTTTGCACTTTATTTTTGTAAGCCATTTGAACAGCAGTTAATTATGCAAAAACGTATTACACGTTGGTTGCCTTTCAACGAGCGCGCAAGAGTATGCAACATTTTTTTGTTTCTGTTTTAGTCTGCTGCTGTTATTATAGAAAGTTAGGTTTTTGTTTGATATTGAATCATTTACAAATTCTGTTTTTTAGTGTAACTCCTGCTTTCTTTTTCCTTTAGCAGGATTATTGTGATTAAGGACGGTGGGTTATACTCGGAGCAGGTGTTAAACACAATGCTAAGCTGAGGTTTCGCGTATGTTGAGGCTGCTCCTTGAAGAACTCAGGCTCACTGACTTCTCTGTTGCTCAGGCAATAGGAGACCAATTTTCCATGTGCAAAGTAAAAATTATCAGTGTGTGGCATAGAATTAGGCGCAACCTTTACCTTGTTTGGTTAATTGTTGCTCTGCCGTTGTGTAAGCAAAGCCAGCAAAGTTGAGTGCATGGCATAACCTTAACGGCAAACACAATGCAGCACAACATGAGAACATTGCCAATGGCATGTCCTTGACTACGTCAGGCTGGTAGCTGGCAATGAACTCGCACGCGAAAGTACAATGAAAGGCCAAAACAGCGAAGCGCGCAAAAATGCTTGTCAAGGGGTTTTAGCGTGGCTTAGATCATGAACGGGGCCATGGGACCGTGAACGTGAATGCGACAATGGTGCCATGCGATAACCTGCCAAGCAGAAGAATGCATCCGACACAAGTTGATTAAAAAAACATACGAAAATAAAAACATACCACAAAAACCCTGTAGTAAATTAATAAGTAAGTGTTGGATGCAATGTTGCTAGCAACATGTTGCCAGTTGAGGCATGCGGCTGTTGCTAAGCAACATGGAAGTTTCGCACGCGATTTCGAAAATTCAAACCGCCTGTCTGGGCACGGCGGGGCATTAGCGTGGCAAGGCCTGAAGGCGGTTTTGACTCGTTGGATTGCGTGCGAATGACTTTTGCGTGTGGCTTGAGTGTGTTATTTACTTTTTCTATTTTCTTTATTTATTTGATTTAGTTTCACAGAAGCTTTGACCTACAAGTCCTGAAGCGCCTACAGGCAATGAAAACAAATGCGTCCGCAATCACTGGCCTCGTGCCTCAGTGGGAACACCTACATGAGATTCGCTCAAGAAAACCGTTACGAGGCACACTAAAACAAAGCTTAGCAGTTTTATTTTGTTGTGCAGCTCGCTTTCAATGATTTTATTCAACATCTATTGATGTGCTTTATGTCGAATAATTAAGTGATAATCACTGGGGTCCCGATCAGCGGCGATACGTAGAAGCCAATATTTGCAATTTAAAGCGGAAGGCATCAGCGATGTGTATTTGCGCAGTTCATTGCTAAATCAGGTGATTTTGTGTTGCTGGTGTGCACTTTTATGAATAAGTGTACAATTAGTTAGCGAGATATATTTATAACATTTTTGTTACAGTTAATATAAAAATTACACATATTAAAAATAAATTAAAAAAAAGGGATATATGAAAAGTTGAATAAATTCACTTTAATAAAAACTATCATGGTTATAAACAAAAAGTAATAAAAATGTCGAATAAATTATTAAGTAGATATAAAAATAAATTCACATAAAATAAAATCAAATAAAATATAAATAGATGCAAAGCAAAATTTGTGCATAATATCTGCAATACATTTAAAGCAATGTTAACTGGAGTGTCGTGTGTATGTGTGTGAGTGTGTGTGTGTTGGAATAAAATTACAAATGTTGTGGAACGATTTCCTATACAATGATTGCCACTGTTTTAATTAGCATATGCGAGCAATTAATTAATTTGTGAGCTTAGTTGATTTCTGCACGACTTGACTGCGCCATGGCGCCAACACGTATGCAATGCATTTCTTCATTCGGCATTCGCATGTTGGCACGCACATTTGCATGGAAAGGAGTGTAGCTATGGCTACACTGTCGCCCACGTTGCTTCCTATTATAATAGGATTTTAATGGTAAATCAAAGATAATTGCAATGAAATGCGGGCAATGCGCAGGCAATCAAATGCGCAAACAACTAAAATTATTCATTTAAATGAGCGCTCATTAAACAAATCAAAGCAACTATAACGGGTGGCCGCGGTCGTTTCCGTGTCGGTGACTGGATATAGTTTATTTAAATTAGCATTTTCAAATTGAATATGAATGAGAAGTTATTTAGCGCGCATTGTGCATAAAAACATAAATATATATATATAGAAAATATTAATGTGAAGGCTAGCCCACGCTCAAACTCTAACAGTAGTAACCGAAAATACAAATATGGAATGCCGCGAATTCGGCTAAGCGAAGAGGCTTCTTAGTGTTCCTGTGTGAGGTGTATTTGAAATTACTGTTTTTCTCTTCGGTGTAAGAATATAGGATCATTTTATTTTTATATTTATTTATAACAAAAACGGCTGTCTTTATTTTTTTGGGACAATTTTGCTTAATAACAAATGCAAAAAGGCAAAACTATAATGTAATATATGTACATATGTAGTACATACATATATAACATAATAAATTACGGTCGATTACACTGCAGATGTCAGTGGAGAATTCTGCATTTCTTGCAGGACGCTTTTGTGGGGTCGCACTCATTTGCTATGCAATTACGAAACTAATTATGTAAATAAAAATGCAATTTAGAATTGTGGTTAAATAATAAATGGCGCCCATGCAACTCACGTGGAATAAACCGAAATGCAAACATAAAACTTATATTAATATTAAAAATAAATAAATTATAATACACAATGCATGTTTATGTACATAATTAATCGTCCATGAAAAAGGATCACTTAGTATTCATTTTGCTGCAATGAACGTTGATTTTTATTTATTTTAATTTTCTTTTATTATAATTTTTTTTTTGGTCCACTTGAATCAGTTGCATATTAAATTTGTATTATAATTTTATACAAAAGCCATAGAAAAAAAAGAAACAAAATGAAAATTATGTTGACTGCCAACCAACTTTCGGTATTTACGCTGCGTAAGGCACCGCTCCTTAATCCGCGGCCACTGACCCTAGCAACGCTAAGTGAATATGTCAGAAATGTTACAAAGTGAAACAGCGATGATAGCCTGTGACAGCTTGCATGCGGCAAGGACACACATAGATGCAGCGAGCATGCGAGCCAATGCATGTCAGTGGCAAAGTTGCTGCTGCTCAAGCAAATGCCGTCGGTATGCGCAGGAGAATTTAATTATAAAGGCAAAAACAATACAAAAATGTGGCAGACATGTGTGCAAATGTGGCAACGAAGGATCAAAGGAGTATGTTATGCCATGGTCAACAGGAACACATGCGTACGCATAGAAAAGCTGTTTGTTGATTTTTTCTATTTTTGCTTTTCTTTTTTGCTGCCAAATTGGTCAAGCGAAATGGTTTGCAGCCAGTGTGTGGTGATGCCATGTCTCTGTGCTTCGTATTTTCTAATTAATTATTTTTAATAAAACCTAATTGGAAGCAGAAAAATGCACACCCGAATTAAGTTTATCAAAGTAAATATTTCCTTTGACTTGAAGACGAGTAATAACTTTGTAGAATATTTTTCGAATGTCGAACTCATCCTTGTCCAAATAGAGGGAGTGTAGACGCCACACACCTGAGGAAGTATGAGGTGTGCAGTGCAACTGCTTAGTCCGTCGCAAGGCATGTTCAGTATCTACTGCCTATCTTTAGGCGTACGATACACACATATGGTACATGGCACAAAAGTAAGCAAGAATTTTTGTTCAATTTAAGTCTGTGCATGAATACTTTAAATAATGCAAAGCTACTCCCAGGCAGCTAAGCTTTACGGTTTACGTCTGCTGTGTGTTGCATAGCCAAGGCTAAGCAGCAGTCATAAAAAGCAACGTACATATGTCTGCAATATAAAACTAAATCACACGCAGAAAAAAAAAGAAGAAAAGCAAAAAGAAAGAAAAAGTTAAAAAAAAAAAAGAACAAAAAATAAAGTAGCAAAGGCAATTGCCTACGCAGCATAGCAAATAGGGAAAAACACACACAAACTCACATAAACAAAGCATCCAAAGCGTAAAACGACGCAATAAAGGCACAGCCGTGGCGTACGACAGCTAAGTGGCAGGTGAAGGCGCGGAAACTGGCGAAAAACAAGCGAAGGAGTGCACGGCTCAGCTCTGCTCAGCGTTGCTCAGCTCAATGGTTTTGTAGTTACAAAGCGGATACTCATTTAAGTTGATTCACCAAGCCACAAAGCGGAGTCAGCAGCGACGACGGCGACGGCGACGACGACGACGACGACGACAATAGGTAATAAAAGGCATATGCAGTGAAACGTGTAACAACAAACTGAAAAAAAAAAAAAAAAACTAGTGCGAGCTTACAGGCGCAAAGCATAGTTGACTGCGATGAGAATGGACAACGACAACGACAACAACGACAACAACGACGACGACGACGACGATGATGAAGACACGACGCTGCGAAGACGGAGACGATGATGACAACGACGACGCCAGCCAATGACACTTTATGACAATTGCACTTGGTGGCGGCTTATGAGCCATGACATCAGCGTGCAACAATGGCAACAACAACAATAAAAACAAAAATGGCAGACAAAGACAATGACAAACGGAAAAACGTCACCGCAACATGATGCGCGTGTGTGGAAAACTTTTCCAAAAGCGAGAAACAAAAACAAAAGTGAAGCGCGACGAGGAGTTGAGAAATAGAACAAAAGCCAAAACAAAAAAATAAAATGAGTACGGAACGGAACGACGCGCATCAAAGTACAGGCACTGAGCCGTGGCAACGATTTAAAGCCGAAAAGGAAATCCTTGCACCGCAATGAGGAGACAGCAGCGGCAGCGCCGACGATGATAATGATGATGACGATGCTGCTGCTGCTGCTGCTGCCGACTTTTGCGTTGTGAGCTTATGCAGCTGCATGCAACAGCAAGCCGAACAATTTGCAGCAATAAAGATATGTGAGTTGGACAAAATGAAAAAAGACAAAGCGAGAAGGCAACTAACTAACAACTGCACTGAGAAAAACAAAATGCCGGAAGCGGCAGTTGCGTTGCCGCCTTAGCCGCGTGTGTGTCGACTGTTGACGTTGCTGCGCGCTGGCTGACTGCAGCTGAGTAAGGCACAAGGAAGTTATTCACACACACTCGCACACATACAAGTTGCTTAGCTGCGTTTTAGCCATGACTTCCTGCCGCTTCGCTAGGTTTGCACTACATAGGCAAGGCAATTTGTTGACAAACATACATACATACATACATATATATATATATATACATACATACATGTATAGCAGCATATCCGGCTGGTTGTCTACCTGGCTGTCCGTCTGTCTGTTCACCTGTGATTTGGCCAACGCGCAATTTGCTATTGCACGCTAAGCCATGGCATTGCACTTGACTTCAGCTCGGCCACAATACACCGACGCAGGCACACACATCTTGACGCGTGCACAAGAGTGAACCGTGAAACGTGAGTTTTTGTCCTTTGATAGTCCTGTGTGACTTGACGTTTTGCACGATTTACTTATTTGTGTTGCTTTGCGTATTTAGTGTTTAGACTTTAGCATCAGACAGACATAACACAGCAGTTAGGAGTTCATTAGAGTTCAAAATAGAATTACAGCGCCTGGAGGTAGGCCACGCTAAATGTTATTCGTGCGAATTCAACTTCGATAAAGCACTTCATCGTAATCAGCGATTTGCAGAACAGTAACAATAAATGAAATAATAATATTAATAACACTGGGAGCAGAAAGCGAAAGCGCCGTCAAGTATGCTACAAAGATATGCATAAATATTTTAACGCACAACATAGCTGAAATGACTTGCATCGGATTGCGTTTGTGCTGCCTCGTGTTGCTTCGTGCTGCATGCCATATGCAAATGCCATACCAAGGCATCATTTATGCATATGAGTGAATTGCAAAAAATGCATGCTGCTGTTGCCTGTAACCCCTTTCCTCCCTTCCCACCAGTTTGCAGTATGGAGTTAGCATTTGCATAAAGCCGACGCCCATGGCGCTGCGCAGCTTGGATGGTTGGGTGTCAGCTGTTATGCAAAGAGCGTGATGGTAAATATTTGCGGTTATCTAAATGAAATAAATTGCATTGCATATTTTTCGGCGATGGGCTGCATGCATACATTTACGAAAAAATATGCAATTAAACCACGAATGAAGCATATAAAATCGAATAAACTGACAAATGCATAATGTGGCATACCTGCACTTAAACAAAAGGGAGAAACATGCAAACTACTCATCAAAGTGAAAGTATAAAAGTGTAGCATAGTTTATGGCATGCCATGGCCTTTTTCACATTTCAAAAGTGAGCTGCCAGTGATTATTGCGATCACACAGCATAAATGGCCAATTAGGCTAATCACACAGCTTGAATAGAAAGCATAGGAGCGTCCTCTCAGCGGCATATACAGATGGAACAGACAACTCCAGTGCACTTCTAACCGCAGCCTCAACAATTCTTGATGCATGTTACATGTTGTGTGGCATAAAATCAATGAGGCAAATCAACAGTTCGGCCCACTGTGCCAGCAGAAGAACACAAATTGTGTCACAAACCGAAAATATAACTTAACAGCAATTTGTGTGACAAAATGCTTACGAGGTTGTGCATATTTTAGTCACAATGGCAACGATAGCGATAACGATAATAACCAAAACAACAACGATGGCAACAAATACTTCAACTGTACTAAACCAACAAAGACCAGATTCAAATAACTACAACAACAATGTGGCCTGCGAGTACACACATTGTAGCTATGCCGGAAGCCAGAAGCTCTTGAGAATTCCTTGAGAGTTCACTCGCTTGGCACTCTCGGAGCGTGGCTGGCGTTGGCCAAACTGCACAGTGGGCAAGAGTTCAAGAGCCGCAGGAACTAATGCCATTGCGTTGTGTGCTCTTGAGGGCACTTCACTGTGCCGTACACTGAACTACACACAATTGAATCGACTCACTGCAAGTGTGTGCTCAAGACGTTGCATGCTGCTGGGATACCCTAGGATGGCAAAGGAAGTGCAGGAGAGGGGCACAAGCAACAATTATCGAATTGTGATGTTCGACTATGAGAATAATCAAAACCTCGACGCTAGAGTCTTGATCTTCACATAGTTGCACAGATCTTTAGCTGCGATGTGAGGAGGTCATCGCCCAAGAGGCTGCCGGGACTTGAGCCGACTGCTCTGCCAATTCTGCACATTGCACAGCATGGGTTTTAAAATCGGATTAAGCCACATTGGCTGCTTGGAGTTGGGTAAAGTGTTAGACAATGTGAGCTGCAGTCTTCATCATGTCATTTCTTAGAATACTTTTGTGTATGATAGGAAAAAATAAAAAAATAAAATGTATATAGAGCAAGCGAACTAAATGAACACCGTCAGTGCGATTGGAGGCAAGTTGCATGTTGGAAAAATCCTTAATTGAAATCTCAGCAGCACTTCAAGTTGTGAAAACCCAACAATACCAAAATTACAGCAACACAGGGGAATTAACTTGAAATGGGAAATGACCAAAAAAAATAGGACGAAAAAAAGGCAAAATGGGAAAAAAAATGTTAAAATAGAAAAAACATGTAGCAGCATATGGCATAGTGCCGCAGGACGAACGGAACAGAAAAAAGTGGCGGAAAGGACGAAAAGAAGACATACGACAAAAGGCGAGAATGTCACTGACGACGACGACGACGATGACGATGACGACGATTATGATGAGGGCAAGGACTTGATACACGCTTTGGTCGAAAGCGAACGCATTACAGTGAGACCCCCAGGGGCTGCCAGCAAATGGTCGATATACAAAGCTAAGGACGGAGGGGGAAAAAAATAAAGAAGAAAATTGTGGGACCCAGGATGAAAGTAAAATAAACCGGCAACAAGCCACGGCGAACTAGCATTGAAAGCGAAATCGTACGAAAACCTCAAAATGCGAAACCGAAATTAAATTTACATCAAAATAACACTGCTGCCTCTGCTGGATTGCCGCTTGTGTTGCAAGGGAGGCAGGGAGGCATGCTGACTGGAATTTCATAGACATGTTTGCCACACATACACACACACACACACACACACGCACACACACAGTATATATATGTATATATACAGACGTCGCTGCATGCATGCGTGCCTGTGTGCCTGGGTGCCTGCATGGGTGTGTGTATTGTAATTTTATTAGGTGCGAAATGTGTTTTCGAGGGTGTTAAGGCAACATCAACAACAACAACAACAGCAACAAAACACGAGCAATAGAAAATAAATAAACAAAATATGGCATGCATACTTGCCTGCCTTGAGCCGCCGCTGCCACCGTCATCGTCATCGTCATCACCTTCGCCGTCATCGTCGTCGAGTCTTGCCTGCGACGCTGCTCGTTTTGTAGTGCGTTTCCGTTTCCGCATCCGCATCCGCAGCTTAGCGGCAGTGCGGCACTCAGCGGCAGTGCGTTTCATTTGCTTGTTTAATTCGGCCCGCGGCGGCACATTAAATTAGTTTTGACACGTAAATGCGTTTAGCAGTTGGGTGCCACGCCACATATGCACAGTCACCCCGAACAAACACACACACACACACACACACACATACACACACACACACACCATTCGCACATACTCGCAGACATTGTTTTGGCTTTATTGCAGTTTTTGTTGGCGTTAAAAGGCCATATTGGTCGTGTGCTGGGGGCGTGGCTGGCGGCCAGGTCGACGTTTGTTTGAGAGTTGATTTCTTTGCTTTATTGTGTTGGCTTGTGTTCGCATGTTCGCATTGTTTGGCTGTCTGTCTGTCTGTGTGTCTGTGTGTCTGGCTGTCTAGTTGACTGCTTGGTTGTTGGGGCATTGCATGCATGCCAAATATTTGTAGCATAATTTTAGGCTGTCACACACGTGATATATGCATTTACACATCTACAGACAGACGTTTGTCTACTCACACGCAGACTATGTGCGATAAATCGCTACTGAATACTTGCAATTATCATAAATTAATGTAACCAGTCGTGAGTCGTGAGTCTTGAGGTTGTCACTTCATTCTTTTTTTCTACCCTTCAGCACAAGTGTTTGTCTAAATAAAAATGGTTTAAATAAAAAATGAAAGCAAATAAATAAGATCTACTGAGGCTATTGAGTTGCCAATTAGCATATATTATACAAAAATTCATTTGCGGCCTGTGAATGTGACAACGAATGTGCGTAGATTGGATAGCTTAGCCACACTGAAGAGCACAGAAGCACTTTGGAATGAAATTATGAAATGCATTGGATTCGCTGAGCAAAAATCTGGTAAATAAAATAATAGATTAATGTTTAAGAATATTACATTATGAAAATTCTTATCCTTTTGACTGCTGAGCAAGTATTTTCTTCTAGCTTTATCCGCTGGCTTCGCTACGCGTATTTTGTTTTCTGTTTTGCAAGTCATATTTTTAGAATAATAATATATATAATCTGCCTAGACAGATTCCAAGAACTATGAACAATTGATTTTACATCTTTTACATTGGGCGTGGCACCGCCTGCTTTGAATAGTAATCTTATTTCTCCCGGCGTCCGTTATATATGTAACAAATTTCATCAATCTGCTCCGAATAGTTTCAGAAATGGGATGCTAGTCATTAGTACTTATTGTAAATTATTGATACGTTGCGTACGTTGGTTGCATTCTCTACATGACATTTTTCATTTTATTTATTTAATTCAATTTATACTGTTGTCAAATAAGTTGCGTGGACCTTTTTTGGATGGATGCAAAAATAAATGTAGTCAAAAAATAATGATGAGCTTAAAATTTCAGTTTGCCATTTACCTAATGGAGTCGATGGATTAATACATGCATACATATGCACATGCTGTATGTATGTGTAGTCGGATAGCGCCAACTAATTAAAGTCAATTATGAAAGCGATGAAAACGTTGACCGCTGCTTCACACGTTCACGAAACTTCGAACACGACTGCCCCACACACAATGTGTGTGTGTGTGTGTGTGTGGCGTACGGAAAACTATTTGACAGCCATGTTAACAATTTGATTAAAATTGCATGTATGTATGTATGTTTGTGTGAATATACAAGCTACGGGGCATGAGTTATTACAAAGAATTGATGAAACTTTTTGGACAAGTAAAAATGTTTAGAGAAAAGCAACAACACAACACGACAGCAGCCGCAATAATAATCACTAACATAATGACAACAGCAGCACCAAAATCTATTCCTACGTTGTCTCCTCCCTGTTGCTCATGATACTTTAATTAGTTATTTCATAAACGCACACACACACACACTCACAAATAAACCTACAACTCATTTCAAATTCTGTGCGTTAATTTTATTTGATTTTATTTTAAGTTTATTGTTTCAAGCAAATACTGTGCCATATGCACAACGAGCCGCAAATTGTGACCGTGCGTGAACAGACTGCAGCGTGCATCGTTTGTGAAGAGTAGCGCCTGCATAGTATATTGCACGAGTGCGGGCAACCAAAGCCCATTGTGAAGCGTGATGGCGAGAGGAGCAGAGCGGCGAGAGGAGCGTGTGGCTGCGGAGGCTCGGAGCGCATTGGCGGCTGCCTCACTTGGCGCACACATGCGGATGCCTAATGAGAATATTAGATGCGTGGCTTGTGTGGCTTGCCTTGGTGATGCGTAGTTTTGGTTTGTTGCTGTTATTGTTATTGTTGTTGTTGCTTTTGCTGTTGCTGTTGCTGTTGTCAATGCTATCGAGGCGTAAGAGGGTCAATGTGCACTTTGTGGAATTACAAAGAGCAGCATTTTTTCATGCGGGCTGCAACTTTTGCAATTTGTTGTGTCGCCAGCCTCAAAGTATGCAACATGACTATTTATATACGTTTATTCATTTAATTTATAGTACTTGACTTATTTTTATTCTGCATCTATTAACTTTGCAGAACGCAAAGTAAGTCACATCATGTGTCTCTGTGACTAACAGGAGAGCGTGTGTAAATCTTAGCGATCCTCTGGTAATCTGGAATTTGTGTATGCGGTGCCGTCGCCCGGTCGCTTGCTTTGCTTGCTTCTCGCTGCATATTGGTTTCGCTGTATCGAGGAGTCGATGATGCCGAGTATTCGCTTGCGAGATTTATTCGATGTTCGATTCCGATGCAGCTTATGGTTAGTTGTGGGCACTTTGGTGGTGATACTCGTTTACCAACACCTGGCAGCTTGCACTCTGTGCTGGATTGCTGTGCAGATCGCCAAAGCTGCAACCCGTAGTCGTAGTCCGACAGTCGGGGGCCACTTGGTGCTGCTAGGTCAGAGGTCAACTCTTTTAAAAACGCTTCCACGTTGTAACGCATTTGTGTGGGCAGCACCTTGGGGTCGTTTGCAGCTGCCTGAGGTTAGGCACTGCAATTGAGACGAGCTTTCGTCAGCAGAGCATGTCAAACGCCTTCACTCACCTCTGACCATATACGTGTGCATATGTCGATTGCATGTCAATTGTTTTGTAATTGGAGTCATGTTGGCAGGTGCACAAAAATGAAATTAAATACACGCTGACATGCAACAGGAAAAAGGAAAGAAGAGAGAAAAAGGCATGCAGAAATATGAA
>JBAMBQ010002946.1:0-11099 GCA_037044495.1 Stegana nigrithorax | reverse complement strand
TTTTCCCCCTTTTTTTTTTTTTTTTTTGTATTGGACAACTTCTAAACGTTATATGCTTCATTAGTTGCATAAATCGGTATTGTTTACATACATAATGGATTTGACGTGACGTCTGCGAGTATGATTGTGACATGCTATGTAAGCAGTATTTACTGTAGCTGTTGTGTCCTTAACAACAGTGCGCAGCGTTCGTCCTTGTTACGTTCGCTTAGTAGCACAGTTACCAGGCACTTGTTGTGCTATATACATACGTATATGTATTTATATTTATGTTATATAACTGTATGTATGCTATACAATACATGCTTACGTATTTACTCGTATATACGTATATTAGATGTACATACGCTGTTAGTTAGTTACATAAATAAATACATATTCTCGATGTTTATTTAAGAACAAGCACACGATAGAAATTCAAAAGAATTCTTATTAAAAATATATCTTGGGTTTGTAGCTTACTAAATATATGCCTTTATCGATGTTTTTAGTCGTGGCTATGATTTTGTTGACCGTCCGGGTAAGTTCTTTTATTTGCTCTTTTAGCTTGGTATTAACAATCACTTGTCTGTTATTTGCGACAATCAAGTCCGCTTGTCTGGTCTTCAGTTTGTTAAAGTCGTCAAAAACCGGTGTCCCTGCGAAGTACTTCAGAGCACAGTGGTTGGGCTTGCTGGAGCCGCGGTCATGAATACTTCAAGTGGTGATATCGTTATGAAACTTTTACCAAAAATCTAGAAAAATATTTTAAATGCATAATTGTTTTTCAAGATCAGTTATTTAACTTCATTATTTGATTTCAATATTTCAATTTGATTTTTTTGTTTTTTATTATATCTATATAACAGTACATTTTAAGAAAAAATGGCGTGATTTTACTTATACATATCATCAAAAATACAAAAATTAAAAACAATAAACGAAAAATTAAGTAAACAAAAATTCTTTACAGCTATAAATTAATGAAACAATCATAAATTCTGATGTTATTCAATTTAATCATCTAATAAAAAATGGAATACACAATTTAATAATTATGTCTTTTATGTACAAGGCAGTTTTCTTTGTCCAGTAATAAAGGGGTCTGAGCTTAAGAGCAACCTATTTAACAAATCTGTATTTGTAGCAATACGTGAAATTTTTCTTGGGTGCTACTCTCAAAATTTTTTAATATCCTTGTTTTTAGATTCTACAGCTTCTTCTGACAACTCTTCTATCGAAACAAGCGCATAACTTATTACTTCAGGACGATGAAGTGTACAGATGGTGGAAGGTAGTACCATAGGTACAATTTAATTAGTTCTTTTGCGGTGTAAAGTGCATAATTCCCAAAATTGTCAACATTAATTTTATAGCCAGATGCCATGCATTGCAATAATGTCGAACGTCTAATTAAAACATTTTCATACAGTACCGTAGTTCGTATTGCTGAAAAATTTTCTTGCCGTATTACCGTCATTTCAAGTTCCACTTCCTCCACTTCTTGGTTTGTCAACTATTAATCCCACTTTTGCACGGAAGTATGTTTGAATTTGAATTTTTCTATGCGGAAGGGCGTTTTTCCCATCTGGGGTACAAATTCACCATTTTTTCAGATTCAATCTGTATGACAAATGTAAAAAATATTCAAAAAACCGAATATATGAGTGTGATGTAGACAACCCAAACTCATAAAGTGCTTCGTGAACTATTTTTTGTAAGCTTTTTTCAAATCATTAATTTCTGTTGGCTTTGAAGCACTTACAAGAAGATGTTTGACTTATAGCACTACAGATCTCCATCAACCATTGTTAATTGCAACCTATGTTCAATTTCAACCTTTTTGTTGGATACAAGACATGTTGTGCGCTTTAGCAGTGTAATGTTTTCCTTGAAATATTTTTCTTCATTGAATTCAATTCAACATCAATTGAGTTGTCTCTGATTCAAATTGGAATCTTATTGGTCTACAGTAATGTATTGATGACGGTAGAGGATTTTCCAAATTATTTTGTGGTTTTCG
The DNA here is from genome assembly GCA_037044495.1 of Stegana nigrithorax. Classification (NCBI taxonomy): domain Eukaryota; kingdom Metazoa; phylum Arthropoda; class Insecta; order Diptera; family Drosophilidae; genus Stegana; species Stegana nigrithorax. Next base: position 9,097 of record JBAMBQ010002946.1, on the reverse strand, counting down.
GGATCATTTTCGTGAGTTGTTAGTTGCAATGGTACATACGAAGTCACAAACAAACTAGAATCGTCTATATTATTATTCAATGTGTTCTGTTTATATTCGGAATATCCAGTACTGCCGCTAAATCCCCACTTTCCAATTAAAATTAAGTTAAAAACTATATCATCGCCAATGCAGTCAAGAACATCACTGTCGGGAGCAGAACCTTATCATTACTAGTCACAGCTGATGAAGCAAGTGTCTTGCTCCCTTTTTGATTTTGTTTTCTCTCGCTGCTGGCAATACTGCCGACAGAATATATAAGAAGATAATTTTAACTTTAACTTTACATATATATATATTTTTGTCATCTTCAAGCAAGTCAGGCAGTGAAAGTGCAGTGAAAATAAAACTTATTCGAAAAACATCCAATCGCTCAACTCTATTTTAATTGCCACAAGTATTTGTGTAAAAACTTCAAAAAAGGGAACACAAAATAGTGTATTCTTCAAAACAATCACCTTGAAGATTTAAAATTCGTGACGCCGTGTGATCGTGTGATCTAACAAGCTCAGCAGCTTAACTTCAGCTTGTGATTCACTGACACTGATTTTTTCTGGATAACTTGGTGCTTTGGCTGTTAGACGTTTTTCGTAACTTGGTAATAAATTCTAGGAAGTTATACTACTAATTAAACTACGAGTAAGCAAATACTGATGCTCATATTGGTCACAACGAGAAGTGACAAGACTTCGTCGGTAAGCATTTGATGTGATGAGTTGCATGAGCGTAAGGCAGAAGCAATAGATTCATCGGCTTCTGGCAGCTCAACCATTCTTCGTCGTTTTGTTGTTTTAGAAGTCTATAAAATCCTTTTTCGGCCGACCACTATCAGCCAACGATGGAGTTGTTTGAGTCACCTTGTAGGCACAGCTTAATAAAATGGTTTCCTTTGTATTCAGCCAATCAGATTGATATTAAATAACTGAAGATTTCTTGCGTTTGTAATTTTCCCAAAAAGTAACAATTCTTTTACAGATGTACCCAATATGTTTCGACAGTTCGCTTAACTCGGGTATGTAGCCCTTGTTTTCAAGGCTCCCTTGTTCAACTTTATTAAATTTATTACATTTTTCTGCGTTGGTTCCATTTTCTGTGCAATATAGTATAAAAATATATTGGGGTGCAAACACACACTTTTTAGAAGCACCTATTAAATTCAATTTCAAAGGGGAAATTAAACCAAATTACAAGGTGATTTCCAAAGTAAACAGTATGTTTCAGTATGTTTTTGTCATCGGTGCAAGCCTTTTGAATGGCCTCTACGTCTGCATAACGCTTTCCTTTCATCGGCAAATGCATTTTTCCGAAAAGGTAGAAGTCGCACGGTGCCATATCAGGTGAATACGGGGAGTGGTTGATGGTTAAAATGTGATTTTTGGTCAAATAGTCGGACACAAGCGTCGATCGATGAGACGGCGCATTATCGTGCAACAAACGCCAACTTCCATCTTCTCGCACCGATGACAAAAACATACTGACACTTAAAACGCAATAACCTCACTTCCAATAGATGAAATGTCATGAAATTTTTACTGGAAGTCGATAAACGATAGCAGATTCTAACGCACCAGTTGACATATAGATGGCGCCACTAGAGGGCGCTAGATTCAAAAAGTCCTGTTTACTTTGGAACTCTCCTTGTAAAATTATTAATTAATAAATAATTAGTTTTGCAAAGTTATACACAACTACTAAAGAAGAAGACAGAGCAACAGCACTTTGTAGGGCCAAACTGACCTTAAAAAACGTAAGACGGCGTTAGTAAACATATTTATAAACTGAAAAGATAGACAAAGACCACCAAATAGTGGAATTTTGTGGTATCACAACTAAAACTACAACTGAACACAAAAAAGACGTTCACAAAATACACAAAAATTTGTTATTATAAAATGATTGATTTCGCAAGAAGAATTTGACAAGAGCGCAGTCATCTTTATCGTTTCGTCGGCAATTTGTCTGTACTCGTCCAAGTTGGTCATATGTCTAAGGTATCCGTAGTCTGTCCAAATCAGCACGTCGCCGTCCTCTATAGGTACGAAGTCAGAGTCTGTATAGTCAATAAGCTTTGTCCATATTAGGGAAATCAAGTAGAGTATGGTTATCGTTAGGAGCCTGTGGAGGGGAAAGTGGTGTTAGTGCGGCTTGGTTATTAGATCTTTGTGTACTTTTCTACCCTTGACGAGCACTTTTATACCGACATCGAAATAGTTTATTAAAATAGCCTTAATAGTTTGGGAGTTGAGCGACTTCTCAATAAGTTTATATTGGAATTGAGCCAAGACGGGTAATTCGCAGAGTATAGCGTTGACCGTGTCCTCCCTGATCAATTGTCTCGCTTTGCTTCCGAATAATATGAAGGTTCGGTTGCTAGGAATATTGCCCTGTTCGACGATTATTTGATTGCGAAAGCAATTCAAAAGCCAATCGACGGGTTCTATGGCGTACGTCGGCGACTCCTCGCTGTGAACGGTCGCTGCTGCCGAGTCGTTATCATCGTCCATGGCGGTGATATATTGGCGTGATAGAGCGTCCGCAACAACGTTGTTCTTACCGGGCTTATAAATTAGCTTCAGGTGGAATTCTTCGATAAACGCTTTCCTACGTTTGATTTTGGAATTAAGATTCTTTTCGGAAATAGCGAACGTAAGCGGCTGGTGGTCAGTAAAAATCTTGAGATCCCTAAGACCGTAAAAGTAGTTTCGTAGCTTCCTAAGCTTCCTAAGCGTATGAGGATGCGTTCATCGTAAGATCGAACAGTCTATCGAAATCGGGGTATGTCAGAATAACGTCTTCTGATATTAAGGCATTCTTGAGTTTTGTGAATGCCTGGATGCGTTGGCATCAGGTCAATTTTAACCCTTTTTGAAAATTTGTCAGTGGCTTCGCAATTTTCGCTCAGTTTTTTCAAGGAAATTTCGAAGGCCCCTAAGAGTAGTTGGTTGTGGGAAATTTCTGATAGCTTCTGTTCTTTCTTCGCTAGTCTTAATACCATCGGTGTACACTGTGAATCCTAAATATTCCAATTCGCTTCTAAAAAATTGTGATTTTTCAATGAACACTGGGATGTTTGTCAGATACAGTTTCATAAGGATTATGTCGATGTGCATAAGGTGATTTTCGCTAGAGTCAGAATATGTAATCACGTCATCGATTTAGACGTGGCAGAATTACCTATTTCTTCCCTAAGGTATATTGCCCTATGGAATAAGCTACAGGCGTTTTTGAGATCGAAGGGTAACCGACAGAATTCATACTTTCCGTTGTTAACAGAAAAGGTCATTTTTTCTCAATCCCGCGCTGCAAATTCTATCTTGTGGAAACCGGACTTGAGGTCCAAAGTACTAAAATACTTGGATTTCCCTAGGTAAGATAGTATTACGCCTATTTCCGGGGTAGGATATCTGTCTGATGTCACCATACTTTTCTCTTTATTGCCTACGGAGTCTACACCGTTTTTATCCATGACCCAAATTGGGTTATTATAGGGGATCGCGGTTTTCTGATAATACCCTCAGCTAACAACTGCTTAACCTTGCTGTTAATGAAATCATCCAATGCCATCGGGTAAGGGTACGACTTAGCGTAAGAAGGTTCGTCATCCTTTATTCTTATCGTGGCTAACACGCTAGTGTTAAATGGTAAAGCCCCGTTGGGATCAACAAAGGCTTTAAAATTGCTGTCTATTATAAGAGAGAAATGAGATAACACTTTCTGTGGGACATACTCCATTGTTAATACTGATGTTATTCACATCACGATAGAAAAAAAAAAAAATTTTCAGTTTTATTGTCGTGGATAATTTGTCCCGCTTTTAAGTGTGGCTTTGCGTTCACTTTCCTGCTCGAGGTCCTCCACCTCATCCTAGGCATTTTCCTCATTTTTTCCTTTGTTGTCTTGGCTTGGGGCTAGTGTGTGAACACGCTGCAGCTTTTTCCTGTATTTACTTGAAGTTTATCCCCGATAAATGAAGTTGGTTGTCGGAATCTAAAAACACTGTAACAAATCTAATAGAGTTTACCTCTTTTGTTTCTCGTGGTTTTGCTTAAGGTCGACAATTGGATGTAATTTACACTGACTTTAGTAAAGCTTTTGATAGAGTCTGCCATTAATTACTCCTAGGAAAACTTACAAAGTTTGGCATTTCCCTCAAGGTAGCCAACTAGGTTCTTTGCTCTTTAAAATTTTTATAAATGATCTTCCATCAGTCATTAATCATTCTCATGTGCTTATGTTCGCTGATGATGTAAAACTATGTTGCACTCTTTATTCTCTTCATCATCAGCGACTTCTTCAAGAAGACCTCGATCAGCTTTTTAAATGGTGCAATGATAATCTTGGCTTTATTAAGAGATGGGCTAAAAAATTTAATGATCCCTATACCAACAAGCAGCTTTTCACTTCTTTGGTTCGTCCGATTTTAGAATATGCTCCATGTGTTAGAATCCCCAACACATAACATATTCTGACGGTATTGAATCGGTTCAAAAACAATTTTTACTTTGCGAGGATTAAATTGGAATTCGACAATTCGTTTTCGCTCATACCCTTGCCGACTAAGATTGATTAATCGTCCTACCTTAGCTAGTCGGAGGTCCGTGTTAGGAAGAATTCCTTTTCTTCATTACCTTATAGACGGTAACGTTCATTCTATTTTTCTCTTTGCGAAAATTTATTCTAACGTGCCCTCGCGTACAACTAGATAGTATTTACCAATTAGACTAAACACTGCACTATCATCTTTCTTACTGCATGATCCCTTTTATGTTATATGTTAGGCTTATTACTCTAACTAACACTTATTTTCTAACATAGCCTCTTCTCACACTTTGAAATCTCTTCTTACTCGTAGATTCAATTAAATTAGATAGAATTAGAATTTTATTTTACTTTTTACTATGTATATTTGTATTAATTTTAATTTAGTTTTTTAATTTTGTCAATTAGTTTTTGTAATCTTCTAGTAATAATAATCTTTATTAAGTAGATAAAGCAGCTTTTGACTATTATTGGTCATAGCTGTGGAATAGATACTAGGTCTGATTTCGTAGGTCGTTTTGCTTGGTAATGTGCTACCACAACGTCTGCGAGAACAAAAGAATTGTTTAGCAAATATGATATTTACAGACAAGTTCACAAAAATATATGACCACATTAGTATACCATCTAAGAAGGTAGATATTAGTAGAGCTTGTGTAATGGTTGAGGAAAACACGGAAGAACTATCAATCAAACCGTTAAAAGGAACGGGTAAAATAGTTAACGACATGATATACATGACTAAATTCAAACTATCTGTAGGTAACTATCACTCAAATATAATAAATCTTGCAGTTTTAATAATGATTTTCATAATATTTAATATAAAGCGAAAGAATAAATACGTTACCAAAAAATAATTGACTTCGCCGGAGTCTCCGTCTAAGGGTGGGCGAGTTACAGACGCACGGCAAGTTGCCTTTGTCTGTCAACGCCACAAGAGTTTGTTACTAACGTCGGTCACAGCATATTTTATGCTGACCGACTTGCACTCTGCATTGTCGATTTTGTGGGGATTGCACTTTGTAAATCAGCACTTTGCCGCCAAAACAGCGACGCGGCATGTGCAAGGCCAAGTATAAAGTTAAGTTAGAATTTTAAGTTATATCAGTATCATTCAGAACTCCAAGACAGGCCTAGTAAAACTATTTTACAATATTGTTAAATTCAATAAGTGAACACCTTAAATTGTCTTATTTAATAATATTTTTTTTTTTAGCTATATATATCTTGTCTTTAAAATCTTCCCCAATGTGGGACAATCATTAAATTGTTTAATCTAGCCTTAGTTGGTATAGGAAAATACATAAATTCTTACAGTATGGTTTGTACAAGTAATTTGATGGGAAAAGGATAAGTGGGTTGTGGGAAAATGAGAATATTTACATAATTTATGCTTTGTTAGCCTTCGTCTCTGAATGGGAGGTCTAGCGGGTGGTATCGCTTTAGTCTTCTTTTAGAATTACTGTTATTGAGTAGGTTTATTGCCAGGTTGTTTGGTTGGTTGGATAGTCTCATGATATAACTCTTTCTGAATCGATTGATTTCTTCTAATACCCAGGGGAATTTGAGTTCTTCGTGAATTTCCACATTAGTAGTTAACAGGTGGGCGACAGTTACCATTCTCAAGACTTTGTTTTGGAACCTCTGGATTATTTTGATGTTTGAGACACTAGCCGTACCCCACAGTTGATTACAGTAGGTCCAAATTGGTTTTAGTATGGCCTTGTATAGTATAAGTTTGTTTCTTATTTTGAGTTTTGAGTTACATTCAATGAGCCAGTACATTTGCCGCAGTTTCGCATTTAGTTGGTTCTTTTTTGTCGTAATATGGGGTCGCCATATGAGTCGTCTGTCAAGAGTGAGGCCAAAGTATTTGACTTTCTCTGCATATGGAATTATGACATCGTTAAACTTGATAGGGCGGCAGTTTCCTCTTCTTTTTGCAAATGTTGTTCAGCCATACTCCAAAAGAATCAAGCTTCTCTTGTAACAATTTAGAGGCCCCAGCGCGTGTCTTGGATACTGCTATAAATGCGGTGTCGTCTGCGTGGGTAACTGTGATAAGATTATGGTCTCCAGTGATCGGCAGATCTCCGGTGAACAAAGTGTATAAGACGGGGCCAAGTACACTACCTTGTGGAACACCCGACCTGATGTCTGTAATTGGAGATTCATCATCGCCACATCGAACACTGCCGAGCAGTACTGCTACTTTTCTTGAGACACTAGAATTCGTTCCACAAGTCGATGGCACTGCTCTGCAGTACCATGACGACACCTAAAGCCGAATTGATGTTCAGGTATTAACCCATTGTCATCCAGAATTGGCAGCAATCTACGCAAAAATACACTTTCATGTATTTTGAATAACACCGCCAATAAGCTTTTTGGACGATAAGAAGCCAGATTTTTTTAGGTTTGCCTTGTTTAGGGAAGTGTCCTAACTGGAAGCAACTGTTTATGATTTCCGCGAGTATGTCTAGGCAGTTTTCTGGGAGGGCCTTAATGACTGGTGTTCCTTTGCCGTTGTAGCCAGGTGACTTCGTGACTGCCTACAACTGGAATCTGGCGACCCATTTGGCAGGTGGAGTCCAGGAAATTCGTGGTCTGCTCTTTTTCGCTAGGGCTACAGACGTCAAAAGGTGAAAAAGCGCCATGGAGGTGCTCAGCAAAGGCAACAGCTTTTTCTTTATCTGTGCGGCACCATGTCCAAAACGCATTAAACACAGGCGCTATCCTCTTGGTGGGTCTCTTGAGATATTTGGCGGCATTGCATAAATAATGGTAAGGATCACCCGGCTCTACATCCTCCAGATATTCATCGAGAGTTTGCTTACGTAGACTAAACAACATGTCTTTGAGGTATTTTTCAGCTTTATTAAGTGCTGTTTTGTATCTGGGATTTTTGCTTAAATGCCACACTCTTCTTAGGCGTCTTTTCTCAGCCACTTTTTGTGCAACTTCATATGACCAAAAGTGGAGATCCCTATTCGGTGTACTAGTATGATGTCGTTGAAGGGGAGTGGCAAGCGTGGCAGCTAGGTGCATATATTGTGTGAACCCTTCAACAGTGTCATCAATGTCCTCACCAGAGTTTAGCTCTATGTTGGGATTAATTTGCTGCTGGAGCCAGGAACGAAACTATTTGATATTGGTATTTTTGTGAAAAATTCTCCAACGCGAAGATATCGCGATCGCAGGTATATTGAGTAACAGCCAGACTGAGCAGTGATCAGAGCTTAGATTTAGACAATTCGTTGCGTTGACCTTGCTTGGATCGATCCCTCTAGAGATTGCAAAGTCCAGGAGACCCTAGACCCTAGACCTTTGGGGTTGTTTAATCTTGAGCCCCATCAGGTGTGTTAAGAATTAAAATCACCGCTAATGAGAAACCTTGAACCCAACCTATCCAGCAAGTGTTGAAACATGTCGAGGGTGTCCCTATTACGTGGTGGAATGTGGGCTGCTGCTAATACCATGTCTTCTGTTGGAGACGTTAATGATCTCGAAAATCCATGCAATGGTTACGCAATAATGTTTCAATGGTCAATGGTACACAAAATACGTGTGCCTTCTGAAATGGTGTATGTGTGAAATCTACGAACAAATGATCGAATAACCGACCACAAGCAGCTTAGTGTGTGTGACATCATTGTTGTTGTTGCGAGTGAGAATTTCTGTTTCTATTTCAATTCGAAATATACTCTTTTGATTGTTTGCTTATTATTTCATTTCGGACAACAATTCATACGGCACACAGAGTTTCTCATGTTTGTTTGCCTTTAACTCCTTCAGGACGAGTGTTGCCCATGGGCAACATTTGATGGAATGGACATGATTGTGCATTTAATATTTTTGTATAATAGATATATTATTCAGATTTTCACAATAAGTGAATCGAATGGTTTACATAAGAAATTAATTGATGAGAAACTAATTTGAAAACCAAAATTGTTGACTTTTGTCTCAGGATTTTTACAAAAACAATGTTGCCTATAGGCACTTTATGTCATTTTCAACATTGCTGCAAAACATATAAAAATATTATACATAAAACAGTGTTTTAATTCTGTGTTTTCACTCTTTCTCAACTAAAATGAAAACTGCGTATTGAATGAATTTTGCTATTATTTATTTTGTTTATTCATTATCGCATGCTATATGTTTATCGAAAGAATGAAATTAGTAGTTAAGTAAATAAATAAACAAGATAAATAATTACAAATTTCATTCAATACGCACTTTTCAGTTTCATTGAGGGTAAAGAACTGTGTTGAAACACTGATTTCCTGTATTCTATTTTTATATGTTTTGCAACACTGTCCAAAACGACGCTCACTTGTTTCCTTATTTTTAGCGGAAAATTTGGCTTCGGCTTTTATTTAGCTTATTGTATTCGAATACAATGAAGTCTAAAATTTATATATCTTATTTTAGCTATCACAGGCACATTCTGACTGTAGTAGAAAATAAAATAACATAAAGAATAAAAATTTTCATGTATATTTTTTTAACA